>CAXKVW010001206.1:0-33816 GCA_964058825.1 Carex arenaria | reverse complement strand
TCTTAATTAAAAAAATATTGATATAAATTTTTAATAATTAAATATCAATATGGTATACATGTAAATGTGGATAGTTAATTTTTTTTTATTTTTTCTTACCGGTGATACAAGTATGACTAAGACTAATTTGTTATAAATTAAAAATTATAAGGATCAATGTTTAGACTTCTAAAATATTTATAGACGACTGCATCAGTCAAGCTTTCACACAAAAAAAATATTTATAGACCAAAATAATATGGGAAGCTTTCTTTCTCTGCGTTTATCTCGTATTTCTCTAGTCCTAGACTGCACCTCTATCTCGCTCATGGCTTGAATCGCATCCTCTGCTGCTCTTTTATTGTCCAGCAGGATGCTGCACTTTTAATCTGGTCCGTTTGTTTTTTATTGGACGGACGAAATAAGATTTTGGCACGAATTTTAAGCGAATTTTAAAGCAAAATTAATACTGCCCCTCCATCATCCGAGCACTCACCGGCTGAGATTAAATCTGGGCCGTCCAAAAGTGCAGCATCATCACAATAAAAGTAGAGCAGAGAATGCGGTTCCGCTCATGGCCTGCGGAGGCCGGAGGAGCTACTGTTCAAGAGGGACCCCTGGAAAAAAAATTTTGGACCAGTTTTTTTAATGGGCCTTGAAGAGTTTGCCTACGCCTAAAATTGATTATGCCTATCTCTGGCCCAGAAGTTTCCCAGCAGCCCGCTAGAAAAGAAGAAAAGAATTGATCATGCCCTGGAGCGAAGTTGCGAAGCGGTGAAAAAAAAACGCTCCGACTCTGATCGATTTTGGCGGAGAACACAGAGGATAGCGCGGAGGGAGGAGAAAAGGAGGTCGCGACACAGAGGTTCGCTACTTCAAACTTCAAACTGTGCTGCTTTAATTTAAGGTTCGCTAGAGCCAGTGGCTAGAGTGACTCTAGAATAAATAATTCAACTTCTATTCTTTAAGAGTAATGATAGATTCTATAAGTAGCTTCAATTTAAGGTTCGCTACTTCAAAGCTTTTCTTCTAGCGGGCTGCTGTAATCTTTAATTTAGCAATGGTTCTTAGCAACTGTAGTTTTGTATGGACAAGTAACACTTCAAATTCTTCATTTCTCATTTTTCATCAGTTCATTTCTCATTAGGTGTTTTTCTTATTTGCATCTTATTTTTGTGGGGCAATTTCTTTTGTAACCCCACAAATCAGCACTGGTTTACCAACTGGTATTCTGTTACTGATAACTTTTTCAAATTCATCATTTCTCATTTTTTATCAGTTACTCTTAAAAAAAGAGATGATACAAGAGTAAATGCAAAGAAACAGGTGACAAAGCAATGAAAATTTAATCAATATATTTAAAATGTATTTGTTCACCCTGGATGACATTGACATGCAGATCCTCGGTTTAAAAGTATTCCAGTATATTCCTTATATACATTATCAATTAGATAAAAATTGTATAATTATTATGTTTTGATTTGTGATTTTCTATTTTAAATATGTCAATTAGAGAATGGACAAATACTATAAGAAGGAATCTAAATTTCCAGTTAATCCATCTTCACAAGGATCACGACTAATCGGGTCTAGCTTAGGCCCTAATCGTTCTAATGAAGTTGAAGGATCACAACCTCCTTATATTTATATTATATTGACTTCTTGTTTATTTTGATTGATGTTATAGTTTTTGTTATGCTCATTTTTTTTTTTGTAGCTATACATATTCTTCCATATATTCGCCTACCCCTGAAAATATTCCTAGCTCCGCCACTGCTCATGGCGATACCGCAATTGGATGATGGAATCATGCGCAGTATGTCCGTGGCAGCTGTCTTCGAAGATTTTGTGAGTTCCTATTCATTTCTATTATTCCTTTTCCACAGGTTTTTCCTTCGCCTCTCAAGCTCAGAAATTACATCATCTTTTCATTCTCAGTTTTTATTTGTATCCTTCATTTTGTGCATTTTAAATCAGGGAGGAAAGATAAGCTCTCTGGATTTTCATAGAACAGATGATCTGCTAATAACCGCCAGCGAAGATGATTCCATACGCCTCTACAATACTACAAGTGCTACGTCAGTTTTTCTTTCTTTCTATCTTTTTCTCTATTTTAACAGAAGCCAATTTAAAGGTTATCTGATAAATGGTACAGGTATGCTACCAATTGTGCATCTTCATCAATGTTCGCCTCAAGCAATTATAGTCATGCAATTAGTGCTTTCTTGAGCTCTAGTTAACCTAAATCAATTTCAATTCACCCTCAGTCGAACAAATGCATCATATGGTACTAATTAATTGCATTTATTGTTCAGGCTTTCAAAAATGACATATCATAAGAAACATGGTGCAGATAAGGTTTGTTTCACGCACCACCCAAGCTCTATTTTATGCTCTTCTAGGAACATATTGGATTCTGACGAGTCGTTGCGGTACATCTCTATGTATGACAATCGGTGTCTACGCTACTTTAAGGGCCACAAAGATAGGTATTAATAGCTGCACCAGTTATCTTGTACTGATACCAGCATGTATGGCTCATTTCCTTGTCAGATTTTGGGTATAAAGCTACAGACAACCACATAAAGGAATAATATACTGACTGGTACCAGAAAGTTCCAGAAAGTTCCAGAACTATGTTGTTAACCATGGTGGTTCATGACTAGCGCTGTATCAGAGCTAATGTTCTTTTGTTATTTAGTGGGAGCTTAATGTTTATACCTGAATTAAGATACCTGTAATTTATGCCTTCTAATGCCCCATCTAAAACCAGTTCAAGAAAACTTTATTTCTATTGAATGCTTGTTCAACCATACCACATTGTCATGTGCTTGGTTCCTGTTCTTTGTCATCTCATGTATTGGTTGTTGAAAAAACAGTACAATAGCTGACTTCTGATGCGCCCTATTGTTTAGAACTGTGCTAAAATTGGTTATGGTATAAGTGCTGTTCGGAACATATGTACAGAATCAACATTTCTGGTACTGAATTCAGTGATGTGAAGACTGTTTTTACTGGAAGATAAGATTTAAAATCTTTACAAATTGCAATTTAAATTTTGAAATTGAATTGACAGGATAATATCCCTGTGCATGTCGCCTATAAATGATAGTTTCATGTCAGGATCCCTTGACCATACAGTAAGAATTTGGGATCTTCGAGTCAATGCTTGCCAGGTTAGAATTTTTACTTGATCAACAGCAACAACCAAGCCTTTAGAATTTTTACTTAATCATGATAAAAAAATTATTTATATATTGGATGATCAAATGAAAAGTACCAAAGAGACAAATAACTGATGAAATGGTGGTGTTATGTAGGATTAACAATTTGTTTGGGTATGAACCGAATTGAAGAGGAAGGAAGAATAAAAAATAAGGGGAAAGAATATATGTCTATATGTATGCATGTTTGGTAGTAGTCCTAATATATGGGAGTTTCATTGGACCAAGTATGTCGAGAATCCTATGTGATTCTTTTTCTCGTTCTTGGCTATTTTGATTGTTTGCTTTTTGGCTCATTTTGCCAATTAAGGGGGTCAATTAAGACTGAATTTCGGACTTGAAGTTAAATTAAACATAAATTAAGTTTAGAATGCTTAATTGCATATTTAAGTGTCACTCAAGATAGAATTAGGCTCATTAAATGAACACAGTTCACTTGAGGTTCAACTAGAGATTAAATGGGTTAAAACAATGTTTAATTTAGCTGCTAACTTCTTGAGATTAATTATAGCAAAGTAGTATTAAATAAGATTTAAAAACAAATTAGGGCAAATTTAGTTATATGGAGGTTGTATTGCACAATTAGAGCTAATTGAGATCTACTTGGTCTGAATTGGGGCTAAATTTTGAGTGTAAGAGGCACCAACATACTGGTCAAACCTGGTACCATGTCATACCTGATTTCATTTGTTCTGGCAAATTAAATTTGCAGGGAATATTGCACTTGAGAGGTAGACCAGCTGTTGCATATGACCAACAAGGTCTTGTGTTTGCGGTTGCCATGGAAGGAGGTGCTATTAAGCTCTTCGATTCTCGCTCTTATGATAAGGTCAGGCTTCGTTTTTATTTTGTAAATCAGAGTTATCTATTATATTTTTTCTGATAAATGGCTGTATGTGTTCTTATAAAGTTTTTTTTTTTTTATTAGTACTGTATGATAATGCTAATATTGTCATTCTAGCTACTCCAATCCAAAGTTTGCACTCATACCCACTCACAAAATTGAGACACGAAATGTGACCTTATATGTCCCCCCTTATTTCAGGGGCCATTTGACACATTTCTGGTTGGTGGTGATACAGCTGAAGTGTGCGACATAAAATTTAGCAACGATGGAAAGTCCATGCTTCTCACTACCACTAACAACCATATCTATGTTCTTGATGCTTATGGGGGTGATAAGGTCTTTTTTGTTCCTTTATTTATATTAAGAGATTCAAAATTCTATTATCTATCACCTGGCACTGTTATTAGTATTGGTATCAGGTCCTCGTACCAGTATCCAGTATCTATTATGACAAACATCTAGGAAATCCTTAAACCAAATTGGTTTCTTACTTCTTTACCTTAACAATGTTAGATTCTTGTACTCGTTGTTTTATCCCTTTTTTTTGTATATTGTAGAAGTGTGGATTTAGTCTAGAACCTTCCCCGCATTTGACAATGGAAGCAGCTTTTACTCCTGATGGGCAGTATATTTTGTCAGGTCTGATAATATCATAATTTCCTCTGTGCCAATGCATAGCAATTGTTCTACAAATATGTTCAAATTGCCCTCCTCTCTTGCACGTTCACTTGTCAACGAAAAAGGCTGAGGGGGTAATTTGACGTGTTTGAAATTATTTCATTCTATAAATTTATCTATATTTTGTTTATTGCAGGGTCCGGAGATGGAACACTGCATGCTTGGAATATCAACATGAGAAATGAAGTACATTCAATTCTTTCCTCCTGTTATTTGACAAGTTTGAATAGTCGTCATTACCTAATTTCTGTTATAACATTTCTATTATCTCTTGCTTAGGTGGCATGCTGGAATAGTTATATAGGTCCAGTGACATGTCTCAAGTGGGCCCCGCGAAGGGCTTTGTTTGCAGCGGCATCGGATGTGCTTACGTTTTGGATACCGAATAATTAACCCAAGTCTTATAGAAGTTTTAAAGGCTGACATTAGATGTGTAATGAAATGTTTGATAATCTATTGCGAAATTATCATTAGGCTAAGGTTGAGTAGACTTTAGGTAAGTTGCTAAGTTAACATGTTTCTTTTACTTCGTTCTTTTTTTTCATTTTAACATCTACAACAATAGCTTTAGTGAAACTTACAGAAGGATCTTTTAACAAAGAAGACCTCAAATCAGCCGAATGGTTTTTAGCAGTAATTTAATGTTACAAAAACACCATACCGAATAGTTTAACTGCTAAAACTAAACTGAGAAAAAAATGAATATTAGTAGTTTAGCCGGGATTATGAGGGTCCCGTCTTTTTGTCTGCATATTATTGCAAGAGGAGACAAATTTCAATATGATTCCCGCTTTTTTATATTTTTTTTCTATATTCTATTGAAGTATAATATTTTACTACTGGAAAGGTACTCCTTGTGCAGGTCCCATTTTTCGTTCTATTCTGTTGTCATAAGTTTGTGTTTTATTTGATAATTTTGCGATCCCTCGTGATCCCCAGAGGCTAGCTCGTCCCTTAATAATTGTGTTTTATTTGATATTGATATTATTGTCCTTTTTGTTTCTGTTATTTTTGTCTTCTCAAGAATTAGGGTTTTTGGATGTAGGTGCAAAGTTATAAGAGCAAATCTAGAGTGTGATGTGCTCACCAAGAGAGTTTGGTGAGCACAACTCCAAAAGTATATTGAATCGGCTTCAAACGACGAATCCAAACCGTTGAAATCCATGTACTTCATGAGTGATGCATATACATGAATCTTTTTGAAAGTTTTGAGTTTATTTGCTACAAGGTTAAGTGGTCAAACAAATTATGAAAAAATGAATATATAAAACAATTTATAAAATATCTTATATTTCTTTGACCGCTTGACCTTGTAGCAAATAAATTCGAAACTTTCAAAATTTTGCATGTATATGCATCACTCATCAAGTACATGGATTTCAATGGTTTGAATTCGTTGTTTGAAGCCAATCCGATATACTTTTGAAGTTGTGCTCACCAAACTCTCTTGATGAGCACATCACACACTAGCTTTGCTCAAGTTATAAATCTAATTACCTTAGCAGTGTTGTCCATCTGATTCTGTTATTTATGGATTTTAAATAAATCAGCATCTGTTCATATTTACTACCATATCAGTACCAGCATTTCACTTCAGTGATGCAGAAGCAAACGCAGGAATCAGGATATAAGATCAATTAATCCGATTAGACATGGTAACCAATTGCTGATCAAAGGAAAATAAAGTTGGGGGGGGGGGGGGGGGGGGGGGGGGTGGGAGGGATTCAATGTAGCCAAATGTAATAGCTTTTGGCAAAATTTTCTGTTAAGTGTTTAGAGTTCAGGGATGCTGTACAACTCATGTGGAGGGATGTGATGGTACATATAGAGTGCGGCTATAATACTATGCGTAGTGCAGATTGGTCCATACTATGGATCAATCTTTTCATTTTCAAAGTCCTGACTGAAGTATTCTACATGATCTCCATATGAAAATCATTATTTGGAATGGTCTAAATTTTTAGCTATATATAGTAAAAAAGATTCCAAAAAAAAAAAAAATGATTTACAAGTATATTTTCATATGGAGATATTTGAAAATAGATATATTAATCCATAGTACAGACCAATATTCGCTATGCATAGTCAAGTAGTCTCACTCGGTATGTATGTATATATTACTTGAGCTCTTGTTTGCAAAGGGGACAAGAAGAGATGATCCTAAGCCACCTGTCAACACACCTTTGGTGAAACACGTGTGAGCATGGCAACTGCCTCAATTCATCCCTTTCCTTGTACTTGGTTAGGCATATGCAACATTCCTGCTCAAAGTCAAAACCATAAATTTTCAAATCCTTGTAATGGTGTGAAACTTTTATTTAGTAGTAAGAATTTGCGCAAGTTCTGAAATGCTCATAGTGTGTTACTCTTGATGTAGGTAATCAAATTTTTGGGCATTGATGTGTTTTCAAATATTGTTTGATTAAACCTACAATCACTTGCCACTTGTCATCCATAATCTTTTGACATCTTCAATTAATCTAACTATTAATATCTTGAAATAAAAAAAACTATTAATATCAAGATACTATTAATATCAAGATATTATGATACGAAAGATTCCCTTTCTAATATATATCATTTCATGCTTTCATTTTACGTCCTAACTTTTTTTTAGATGGTACTTAAACATAATGGGTTGTGCTTTTACTATGTAACATTAAAAAACCAACTCCAATAATTAAAAACATACTCCGTTCTCAGCTCTGTGATCGCTTGCTTTATTAACTCCGAACCTCCACCGTGGCAGCTCTGACAGTTGGTCGTCAGAAGCACCTCGATCCACTGAGGCCAAGTTCATGTTGTACCCGAGTACGTAACTAACCATCGGTACAAAACAGCACAGCAGAAGGAAGAGCAAGAAAGGCAATGAGTAAATGACTGCATTCCAGGCAAGGAGGCCGATGCAGAGAGCATGCAGTCTCGGAGCCCTGTTGAAGGTTCCTAACCGCGAATCAAAGACCCACACATTGCCCATTACGAACCACATTGCGTAAAACAGTTCTAAACAAGTTCGTGATTTGTTCATCAGGTAAGAAGTTGTCCTATATCGACAAAAATAAAAAAAAACTGTTAAATTGTGTAAACATAATATGTTCTTTAGTGAAGTACTTTGGTAGGTGATTTTCCTTACTCTTTAAAATCCTAATAATTGTTATTATAATTTGACTTTTTATTTCTCCTAATTTATTTAAAACTTTTCCTGAAATAATTAATCATTAATTATGAAAATTGATAGCTCAGGTAGTTCAACAAACTCATATGAGAATTGCAGCAGACATAACTAGTTAGAATATATTAAAACATGATTGATCCCTTGCTTAAAGTATTGATAAGGTTGTTAATTACCTAGGTAATTCATCATTTCTCCCTGGCTGTTCCACATCTTGAGCATATCGATTCCCATTTCTGATTTCAGCTGCGTACCGGTAGCGCCAATAAAGGAGAGGAAGAGTAAGCAGATTTGCAATATTATATGCAAAAATCCAAATCCTAAGAGGCCAAAATGGCCTCTCATTTTTAGATATAGACATCACGACTGTCGTGATTGCTATTTGTGTCAGTAAGATGGCCAGTTCGAGCATTAGCCATGCCGGTGAATTAAATGGACTTGAACTCAGCTCGGACCCTGGTCCTGAACCGTTCTGGTACCGATAAACATGCCTCAAGAAAATGTACCATCGGGACCTCGAAGCCCGAGCTAATACCCTTGTGATGAATAATGTGGGAGGAGAACCAGGTCCCTCCCCCGGTACCGGTACCGGTACCGGCATTCAATCAATGTCTGACAACCTAGTATATATTTTGTCAAGTAGAGTAGAAACTGGAGCAGAGTAAGGTGTTTTAATCTTGCCTGGAAGGAGAGGAATGGTGGTATAATTCATGATGGGTTGCTGTTGCTTGGGTTGTATACTTTAGAGGGGGGGAGGGGGGGTTAGGGGAGGGAGAGATGGCGACCAATAATCTAACTCATGGTGCTTTGCTTAGAGTTCAAGTGTGAAGAAGTAGGCGAGCAAGAAGTGATGAAGGTTGAGGCCGTTTGGTCCAAAGTTCAACCAATTCCCTCTTCTTAAAATTTGACCCTTTCAATATTCTTTTTGTTTTATTCCTGAATTAATTTAGTAATAATTGGTAGCTTTACCAAGATATCAACCATCCAATTTAGGTCAATCTTGTCCGTATTCGTATTTCATAGCTATAGCAATCTACGAACACAAGTACTCCATTGTGACACCATAGTTTGTATATTATTATTTTTTCTTATTTTGCGCTTCAATAAGAAATCAATATGTCCTCTGATATCTTCTATTGGAAATAAATCTGCTGTTATTCCAAAGGGATAACAGGACCCTATTATTCCTATCCCAACTATTTAGGGTACGTTTGGATGCACTCTAGAATAGCTAGAATAGCTACTGTTTAGAATAGTAAATAAGAATAGCTACTGTTTAAGAACAGTGCTATTCAGAACAGTGAAAATGTTGTTTGGATTGCATATTTGGAATAGGGTTTGGAGGGAATAGCTACTGTTTAATAATTTATGTGTAAGATTAAATATAATACAATATAATATTAATTCAAATATTAAATGTAATATAATATTATTTTAAATATTATATTACTATTAAATAAAATATTATATTAAATATAATATAATATTAGTTTAAATATTAAATGTATTATAATATTATTTTAAAAATTAGATTAGTATTAAATAAAATATTAGATTAAATGTAATATAATATTATTTTAAATATTATATTAAATGTAATATAATATTAGATTAATGTAATATAATATTAGTTTAAATATTGAATGTAATATAATATTATTTTAAATATTAGATTAATATTAATAAAATATTAGATTAAATATAATATAATATTAGATTAAATATAATATAATATTAGTTTAAATATTAAATGTAATATAATATTATTTTAAATATTAAATATAATATAATATTAGTTTAAATATTAATGTAATATAATATTAATTTAAAAATTAGATTAGTATTAAATAAAATATTAGATTAAATATAATATAATATTAGATTAAATATAATATAATATTAGATTAAATATAATATAATATTAGTTTAAATATTAAATGTAATATAATATTATTTTAAATATTAAATATAATATAATATTAGTTTAAATATTAATGTAATATAATATTAATTTAAAAATTAGATTAGTATTAAATAAAATATTAGATTAAATATAATATAATATTATTTTAAATATTAGATTAGTATTGAATAAAATATTAGTTTAAATATAATACAATATAATATTAATTTAATTATTAAATGTAATATAATATTATTTTAAATATTATATTAGTATTAAATAAAATATTAGATTAAATATAATATAATATAATATAATATAATATTAATTTAAATATTAAAATGTAACATAATATTATTTTAAATATTATATTAGTATTAAATAAAATATTAGATTAAATATAATACAATATAATATTAATTTAAATATTAAATGTAATATAATATTAGTTTAAATATTAGATTAGTATTAATATTGAAATGAACAAATGCTATTCCATGTTTTTTTAAGAATAGCGAATAGCAACGCTATTCTAAAAACAGTAGCTATTCCGAATAGCTCTAAAGTCGTTTGGATGCACCCTGTTCCGAATAGCAATGCTATTCCAGAAACAGTGGCTATTCTTGTGCATCCAAACATACCCTTAAAGTTTTTCACGTACGAATCTCAAAGAAGTTCTTTTTTTTTATTTGTGAATCTCGAAAAAGGTCAACGGCTGAGATCAGAATAACAAGTTCTTGTTATCCCTTTGAAATAATAGGAGATTTATTTCCTCTTCTATTACTCTATTAGCCATCAACTGTAAGTTTGTTAAATTAATATCTTCTTTTATCAAGAAATACTATGACGAGTCAGATTATTGAGAGTAATGTCAGAAAGTATATGAGACAAATTTGGGATGGATATAATTTTACAATTTTGACTTGTAAACATTAAATTTTTAGTTTTTCTCAAAGAAAAAAAAAAAAAAAACTATAACAAAGGTAAATATATTCCTACAATTTTTTTGAGGTGGCAAGCAAACGCATAAGATGTTGAAATTTGAGCGAGCTGGTTGACATGGCAATAGGATCAAAGATACCACGTTCCATTTTTTTTTTAAATTGTTTCCGCATCTGACCAAAGCGTGCTTCTTATTCTTTTTTTTTAGGAAGAAGTGTGCTTCTTATTCTGCATTTGCTTCATTACAATTTCAAGTTAATTTTGGTGCTCAATCAGTTTCTTAAAAAGACTTGCTAACATTGTATATTTTATTTCACTCTTTTTTTTTTCGATTCTATATGAGATGATACGTGATATATACCGCATTATCACTAACTCCAATATTTCACATATACCAAATTAACAACTGAAAAATTCTGGTGTCATAATTTGTTTGATTTGACTATTTGAGCGAAGATGCCATTTTAATTAATTTGCTTCAAGTCACATTACAGAAGTTGGTGAAAAATATTTAGTATAGTTTTTTTTTTTTTAATTAGTTATTAGAGAACAATGCATCCGACATTTTTTAATATCTACAAGGGATTCTTTAGTTGCCTGATTATGAACTTATGATCTCCTACATAGAGAATTTTGTTACTAGACTAATGTCTAGTTTGCAAAAATATTTAGTATAGTGAAATACCAGGGTGCCACGAAAGTTGGTTGCCGTATATCACCAACCTAATTTGGAAAAGAAAATACTTATTAAGAAAAAAAAATTAACATGAGATAATTTTTATGGAGTAGAACTAGAGTGATCTTAAGTTCACCAAGCTTCTTTGTGAACTTAACTCTAAAACCTATCGGATTGACTTTAAATGATGAATCCAAACAGTTGAAGCTCTTCTATCTTATGAGTGATGCATCTACATACAAAAAATTTTAAATTTTGAATTAATTTAGTGTTAAGTCAAGCGGTCAAAAGTAGAAGGTTTACAAATTAATTTTAATGCATTCATTTTTTGAACAATTTTTTACCACTTGACTCTATACATAATTAATTAAAAAAATTAATTTTTTGCATGTAAACGCATCACTCGTAAGGTATAAGGGTTTCAACGATTTGGATTCGTCATTTGAAGTCAATCTAATAGATTTTAGAGTTAAGTTCACAAAAAGGTTTGGTGTACCCTAGTTTTACTCATTTTTATGAACAAGTTTATATTAAAGAAATTTTTGACACAAATATTTTTTTTCGAAATGCTAAAGACGTATATGATATAACCAACTGATTAAGCATATGATAAGGACCGGAAAGGAATTGATACTAAGTCGTATAAAATTTAAGTTAAATTTCACCTTATCATCAATCACATTTTTTTTTTCAAAATTGAGGAGAAAGAAACATAAAATTTGATTCGTCCGATCAAGGTATATGAGAAAAAAGAAATATAGTCTGTTAGAACTTAGATGAGAGTATAAATGATGTGACGTAGCTAAAAAAATATAACGCTTAATCCCCGAAATTTTTATTTATATCATATTAAAAAAAATAAACCAATTAACCACTGTTTTCACATAATTCAATTTCTACAACATCTGCCAATTGAATTGGCGGATCAAAAAGGGTGGATCCGCTAATTGAATTGGCGGACGCTGTCTGGGGGGGGGGGGGTGTGGGAGGGCACCAATTCAATTGGCAGACGTGGTAGAAATTGAATTCTGTGAAATCAGTGGTTAATTATTATTTTTAATATGATACAAATAAAATTTTCGGGCTTAATCCCAGACAAGATCCGCCAATTCAATTGGCGGACATGGTAGAAACTGAATTCTATGAAATCATTTGTTAATTGTTTTTTTTTTTTTTTAATACGGTACAAATAAAAATTTCGGGCTTAATCCTCTTTGTGTAGTATAGATTATTTCTTTTTTGAGAGAAATGTGTAGTATAGATTATTGAAAGATAGACATCATATACTCTCTATGTTGCATAAATTCAGATTCGAGTTGGATCTGATAACATGGTAGATATGCCTATTCATAATTAAAAAAAAAAAAATACAAATATATATGTATGTTTTACAAAATCTACAATAGGATACGCCCTTCTACATATGTGTTTTTTTATTATTTATATGCAAAAAAATCGAATAGAGCTTGTTTTTCTCTTTAAAAGTATAAGAAAATATATGCATATGTAAACTAAACTTTCATTTTTTAAAAGTATAAATATAAAAAAAATTAAAGTTAAAGGATATATTTAAAGTACGTCAAAGTGAAGAAAACAAATACAAGAATTTTTATGCATATACGGATTTTTTTTTTTGTAACGTGGATTGTATTTGTAAGTCAAACTATTGAAAAAAAAAAGGAAATATAGTTAATAGCTATAATTTTGACCCAAATAAAGTGAATTTACTGAATTAATTAATGAGGTCCCTATATATGGCAAACAATAAACTGACTGTTGTCAGTGTCTTTGATTTCATTTTGGTTGATTAGCTTGAGAGATTTATACCTAATGAGATGGCGCATCATATCATTTTTCTCCTAATTAGCTTAGCTAGGCCATCCAGTGAGATGGTGTGTCCTTGTGCAGTGATTCATTAGGAGAAAATATTTAGAAGAAAAAAACAAATAATGATCTAAAATAGGGAAGGAAATTTGTCACGGCGTGACTAGTCACGTCACGTATGTCGATTACGTGACGTGATCATTCGTGTGACGTGACCGCATTAGAGCGAAAATTACACGTCACGTCACGTCACGCAAACCAGTCACGTCACGGTATAAAACATAGAGTATCCAACTTTTTTGGTATATATAGAGTATTTAGATTTTTTTTTAGTGTAGGTTCAGTGATATTGGTACTCATGTAGTACTGATTCTTATTTTTTCTAGTTTAAACTAATGAAGATTTCTAATTTGAATTTTTAAAGTAATGTCAGATATCCAACAGTCTTTCCTAAAAAATAGATAATATTTGCAACATTATTTACTTATTTTAGAAATTTTCATATTTTTTTTATATGTTTTTTCTAAATTTTCAATAAATATTAAAATATAAAAAAAAATTGATGAGACTAATTTACGTCATGTCACGTGTGATCACGTCACGTATGGTCATCCGCCACCATTTTGATCACGTCACTTTACGTCACAGCGTGTCACGTATTTCCTTCTCTAATCTAAAATCTTGGGCATTTGGGTTGTATCATGTTGGGCTTTACAGTGTGTGTGAAAATGAAGCCTTGCCTGGAAACATGGGCCTGACTGGTGGATCAATTTTGAAAATCTTTGATTAATTCACGCGGGGGGTCATTCCAACTTATATAGAGAGCCAGAAGGCCTTTTCCGTTTTTTGTACAAGAAAAACATGTACCGTAGGGCCGCAAAAAGGGGCCGAGTTGAGCCCAATTAGATAAAACTTGAACTCGACTCGTGTCAGCACGAACCAAACTAAATCTCATTTTGGCTGATTAAATTAGAGATGGAGGTAGAAATTCAGTGAATGAGGATCAAACGAGTGCTAAATATTTTTTCAATACGTGGCAAGTGAGAGAGATAATATAAATAGGAAGTGTCACTCTCGCATTGTCTCACATGCGAATTCTTGATTTTTATTAAAAAAAAGTTTTAAGATGTTAGAAGTCCTTATTTTTATTAAAAAAAAAGTTCTAATATGTTAGAAATCCCAAGTCCCTCAAATTATACAAAAGTTTTTTTAAAAGAACGGGAGTCAATAGTAATTCCAAAAAAATGGGGTTTAATTTTCTTGTACATATAGTATTTTACTATAAATTATAGAACAAAATGATTCTTTTTTTAAAATAGCATCAAATGTAACCATTTCAACAAAACAAACATATTGAATTTGATTGTTATGAAAACCAGCTCCACTGGAGATAGAGATTTTGTTGCTCCATCTACTTACTACGTGATTAGTAAACTACCTCCACCGATCCACATGATTAGTGGAGCTATTTTTCATAAAAAACAAATCCAGTATGCTTATTTCATTAAAATATTTAAATTTGATGTTATTTATAAAAAAAAAATCGAACAAAAGCATACTTCATTACTTGTTTTTGAAAAAAATAAAATAAAGTCAATTGACTCCCATTCTATAAACACACCTTTGCCCCTGAAGTAAATCACAAGTCGAGCCATCTCATTCAAATTGTGAGCCATGCATAGATCAAAGATTTCATTAATTTGGTGTTGTGAGTCTTGCATATATCACGATCCGAGAAAAAAAAATAATCTTATTTTTGCACTGAGTTTCATCCTCTCATGGACCCATAAAAAAATAATGAAAAAAAAAAAAGTTAAGAAATATTTATTTGTATTCTTCTTGCAAAGAGTTTGAGAAATGAACCGAACCAACATATACCAAGTTATATCAAGCTTAAATTCGTTAATGATGAGTCGAGTCAAAATCGAGCAAGCTAATTGCTATTTATTTTTTTAAATAATCTCCAACGAGCAACGTGTTTTTTTTCCCACCACCATCCAAACAACGTGATTTGTGATTTTTGCATGGAAAATACGAATTGTAAATAGAGGTACAAGTTTAGTTGGTAGATTAGACAACGGCTCGGCGAAAACAAATATTGACTCTTGTGTAATGAATAAAGTTTATATCAAACAAATTTTGGACACAATTTTTTTTGAAGTACGGGATATAGAAATTGTTTTTTTTAGTTTTATTTTCCAATAAAATAGCATTAAAAAAATTCGGAATGTATAATGCATACCGGTTTATATATACGAAAATTTATATCACCAGAGGAATACGGATGTATCTCTAATTAAAGGAGTAGAATTAGGATATTCTTAAGCTCGTCAAATTATTTGACGAATTTAATTTAAAATTTTATCGTATTGACTTCAAATAACAAGTTCAAATTGTTGAAAGCAATCTACTTCGCAAGTGACATATTTACATGCAAATTATATATATTTTCATATTAATTTAGTTTAAATTTAGTAGTAAAAAAATGAAAGGAATGTATTTTAATTTATATATTTTGGAATTAAATTAAGAGTAATTCTATCTTCACCCGCTTAACCATCTCCCATTCTGTCCCCCGGATAAAAACACGTTAATCACGCTAAACGACAAAAAAAATGCGTTAATCGCATAAAAAAGATTCGAACCATAAAACCGTCCGATAGTATCCATTCGGAACACAAATTTATTCATTCTAAAACAAAAAAGTATTCAACTAAGGTCTGCACATTAAGATAAAAAAAACTGGACACATCACTTACCATCTTTTACACGTTTTTAGAGGTGGGTGGTTTTTTCTCCGTTCAATCTAATCAATATTTCTGACGATCTATAAGAAATTTTTCAAATCTAAAACCACAAACGTCTTCTAAATAATTTTTTCTTTCAAATGAGATCCATGATGACATACTTTCGAGTTGTCGATTGCACAAGTATTCATCCTCGTCATGCAAGTATTCGTACATAATACATCAAGTATTCATCATAGTTGTGTAAATATTCATTCTTAAAATCCACCTAGTTGTCCTACTAATCAATCTCTATGCTTATAACACTTTTAATATATATATTACACTTGCACGGCGAGGATGAATACTTGCATAACGAGGATGAATACTTGTGCAACCGACAACTAAAAACGTGTAAAAGATGGGTGAGTGATGTGTCCAGTTTTTTTTTAAAATACTTGATATCTTATGATAAATACTTGATGCATTACAGATGAATACTGGATGTATTATAGATGAATACTTGCGTGCGACAGTTATAAAATCTTTCAAATATTAGGCAGTCCCTAAATATTAAGTGGTCTCCTAGTTAGTTAGCAGTTACTCATATAGTTATTGACTATGGGACAAAATGAGAAATTGATTAGCGGGATAGTTAGGCAGATCTTAAGGATGAATACTTACACAATGAGGTTGAATACTTGATGTGTTATGTATGAATACTTGCATGACGATGATGAATACTTGTGCAACCGATAACTCGAAACTATGTCATCATGGATATCATTTGAAAGAGAAAATTATGTAGAAGACGTCCGTGGTTTTAGATTTGTAAAATTCCTTACAGATCGTCAGAAATATTGGTTAGCTTGAACTGAGAAAAAACAAACCACCTCTAAAAACGTGTAAAATATGGTGAGTGATGTGTCCAGTTTTTTGTCTTAATGTGCAGACTTTAGTTGAATATTTTTTTTTATCTTAGGATGAATACATTTGTGTTACAAATGAATACTATCGAATGATTTTTTGGTCCGCATCTTTATTGTGCGATTGACGCGTTTTCTCAGCCGTTTATGCTTTTTTTTTGTCATTTAGCGTGATTAACGGTTTTTATCTGGAGACGAAATGGGGGACGTTTTATAGGAGACAGCTAGGCGGACCCTTAAATTAATGACCTTACAAACATCCATAATAATAATCATAAAAAAAATTAAAAAAAAATAAACAAATAATATAATCATGTGGCGTCAGTACGTACCCATACTTGTACTAAATAGTCATCAGATAATGACGCAGCGAAAGCAGCCATTGACTCTTGTCATCTTGTATAACGACAGCTCAGATCGTGAGGCTGCGCCGTGACTGGGGCAATGGGTTTCATGAACTCTATTTTTGCTCTTTATTCACTGTTGGCAACTTGGCATGTAATGCAACATAAATAATTGTTTCTCTTCCTAATTTCAGAAGGAACTAAAATGACATGTCTGGCATAGGCGGATTTAGAATTTTTGTCGGAAAACAACAACAAAATAACAAATTGGTTTAAATAATTAATCAGGTTTGAAATCATTAGCTAATTGGATACTAAAAAAATAATAATAATCTAACTTATAATTTCCAATGCTATAACTTCTCAAGTTCTAATCCTAATTATCAATCACATTTCAAAAAAATTATTTTCATTTTAATTCTAAATTTAACTCAAATTACAAATTAGAATTTCAGAGGGGACAAAATAAATCCAAAGAGAAAAAACGTCAGACATAGCTTATTAATTTCTATAAAAATTCAAAATCCATAAAGGCGACTGTTATCCTTTGATCTATGTGGATCCGCCCTGTTTGATCTAAGAGAAATTATAACTATATGCCTAATTCCTTGCTCCTATAGAAACAACCTAACCAATAATATTCGTGAAATAGTTACCAAATAATCTGGATCTCAACACTAGACGAACAAATCAACGAATTATTTGAATATTCACAAATTATAAATTTTATTACGAACTTAATTTTTAAATAATTTGCATTTTTCTAAACTGGAAAATACGCCTGGTGATTTTTTAAAATTGACTTTCTACTGTTCTTCATTCTTCCTTCCATGTGAGCTTGGAGAGGAGAGGTACAAAAGATTAAATGTGTGAGATAATAAGCCGGTAATTTTATCTCTAAAGGGGAAAAAAATGAAACCGTTTTCTTTGAAAAATGACGTGATTAATTTGGTAATTTACAAATTATTCGGTTAATACACAAGTTATTTTGTGAATTAAACAAATTTAATGAATAATTTACATTTTACTTTATCAGGTCACATCTCTAGAGATATAATTTTTATATTTTTCATTGATATTATTAGACATTTTGGACCACTTGAGGAAGAGAAAATGATTTTGGTCTTGAAAACTGAGAATATAAAAATAATTGGAGGCATTTGCATTTTATTATAATGTCACATCTCTAATCCCTCGCTTGTCTCTCTACTTTTTTCATGATAATAATTAAGAATATAAAAATGGTAGTAGGCAACGGGGCACCATACTACAATCACTGTCACGTATTATATTAAGATTAAAGAAAATAGACACATATACAACTACCTGCATAGTGTTTTAGATAGACCCGTGTGATATACGAAACAAAATAATTGAATTTCAACTAGATAGATTTGGCGTGAGTGCGTGACAAGATTATTAATATATTTTTTAATTTCAACAAAAATATATTCATTTAATTGATTTTATTCATTTAGAGTTTAGACACTTTCATTAAAATATAAATAAATGAGGAGATCAATTATAACTTTAAAAATGTTGAATCTTAATTAACACATTTAGGGCCTGTTCAGCTGTTGAGGTTTTGGTGGAAATAGATGGGATTTCGGATTAATTCCCACTTTTTTTTTTAGACCCGTTCGGATGTTCTGTATTTTTTCCACGTATACCCATTGTTGTTCCCATTTAATTCCCAAGACAGTGTAAAATTATGGTAAAACGTACGCGGACTCAGATCAAATTTTTTTTTTTCCCACGGCAGCTTATCACTCTCTCTCCTTAATATTTATATAGTTAAATTTGAATGAAGCCCACACCAAAGTAAAAGATAAAATAGCCCCATCTACGAGTTATATATAAAGGACTCCAACAGCTTTAAATTTTCCTTGTGGGACTAATTATGCTCTGCAATCCGGACTGCACTTGTCCCTTTTTCTTATACGATTTTATTTATTTTATTTTTTTCTTCTATCCACATGACAGAGAATGAGGCCTACAAGCACACCACGTGGGCCTCTGTTTTTTTTTTTAGTTTGAATTTTTTTTAACATGAACCTTAAAGTTATAAATATTATATTGATCTATTTTTTAAGTTTGAATTTTTGTAACTTGAACCTTTAAATTTATAAATATTATATTTATATGTTTTTTTAAGTTTGAATTTTTGTATTTTGAACCTTTAAATTTATAAATATTATTTTTAAATCTAAAATAATTTTTATATATTATTAAATTTACCTAATGTTATAATTTACAACAAAAAAAATTAACAACTCATTCAAATATTAAATTTACAACACAATATTGAACTAATGAAATATATAATAATTTTTAAATAGATATACATGTGATTTCAAATAATTCAAGGTTTCCCACGATTAATTCCACAGTACAACTGAACACTCATTTTAACAAATTCCCATAATTATTCCTATACGTACCCCTATCCGTGGGTTTCCACTTTTTTAAAAATGGATTCCCATCCCCGTCAAATCCCATCCCGTGTAATCCCGTGACAACCGAACAGGCCCTTACACTTATTTTGTCATATGTTTGTTAGTTTATGTCATAGGTTTGTTGATCCATCTTTTGCATTATGAAAAACAAACTATTTATTAATTATACTCAAATCATTCATTATAGACACTTCTAAATTATTTCTTGACCTAATATTAACTGTGCACCTTATTACTATGGGGAAATCTAATATATAGTCTTCAATAACTTTGAATTTACGTATTTCTCCTTCTAAAATTTATAATATTATTTATCTTTTTAAATTTTAAGAACTCACAAATTTACCAAATTTTATTGTATTTTTCATGAAAATATGAGTTTTAAGTTTTAGAAGGATAAATGTGATATTATGAATTTTAGAAGAGAAAATATGTAATTTTATATTTTTTGAAGGATATTCATAAAATGGCCCATATTATTGTGGTATGTGGTTATATAAAAAAAATATATAAAAATCAATTTTTGATTAATTGGCAAAGGACAACATTATTTTTGTAAGAGATCATGAGTTCAAAATTCGAATAAAATATTCTTATAAAACTTTAAAAAAATTAAAGGAATAGATCTTATCTTAATTTCTATCTTTTTCTTTTTAAAAAAGAAAAGTGGAGATACCAACTGTTTCATTAGAAACATAATAATATTTTTTTTTTACAAAAGCAGTGAATTAGAATCACCGATATTACTCTAGATATCACTAACATGTTCCGAAATTTTTCTAAAGAGTAGTAAGCATAGAGTTTGCATAGAGGATAGAACTAACGTAATATGATACAAAACATAATCAGAGCTTAAGATCTAAACTACTACTACTTAAAGCGGCAGATATACTAGCAAATTAAAGAGGATGAAATAGCATGTAATAGCTAGATAGCTGGGGGAGGAAATGGAAGAATGTGGTGCAGTTTGATATTTTTAAAATTTTTGATATTATACTAGCTTAAGATTTTTTTAAATGTTTGATATTATACAATTTTCTTTATTAATAAAATTATCAATAATACAATTAAATAAATTGATTAAATAATAACATGACATTATTTATTAATTATTTTTTTGATTAAAATTTATTAATTATTATTTTATAAATATAAATATTTTCTATTATGAGAAGTTTTAATAATAATAATAGTATGCACTCTGTTTTTTTTTATGAATAAACTCAAGGCGTGATATATATAATTCAGTTGAACTTTCATCTCTTTAGAAGAAACGAACCAAAACTATCCAAGAAGAATATTTAACAAAATGCAAGAGGTCTTATTTCTATTTCATCTCTACTTGAACATGACATCGTCAATTATTTAAAAAAGGTAATACCAAACATATCCGGAAAATTCCAGATTTCACTGCATCTAGGTGAGGTATGCTCACAAAAAATTAACTAAACTCAAGTTATACAAAAAAAAATTATTTTGAACAAATAACAATTAAGAAGAAATTATAGCAGCAGCTCAAGCGTTTGGGAAAAAAAAATGGAGTTGGACTGAATAAATTTGTTCCCACTATTTTAGCCTAGATGTTCCCAACAAATAGAAAAAAGATGAGAATATTTTGAGAAAATTCTTACCATCCGAACGGTGCTGTTGGATTATAATAATCCAACTCAGTCCAAAACCCACTTGTTCCCGTCAAAAAATTGACGTCCGAACACGCCCAGTTAAAAAAACTAAAAACCATGGTCATACGATATCATCAGCTACGAGTATAATTTTCCAAATTTATTCTGAGCTAACACATGCTTTGGGTCTTTTTGATCCAAGTCACGTGCACGTGAACCGCGCTTTCATTAAATTAATTTATTTTATCGAGAATGTCATCTCGAGATCCGTTCATCGTTTGCATGTTACATTGTTTCCTTTATTTATTACACAGAATTGCAAACATCTCCAGTATCCGTGCCAACTTGTGTCATCCGGTGTTCGAGAAAATCAAATATTTACTGAAAAATGATACAAATAAGAGTCTAACAAACCTTTTTGTTAATGTGATCAGAATAAAATCGAGGCGCATATAAAAATATTTAATTACAAAATAGGAACAAAATCACTATTTTTAACAAATTAAAAAAAAATTGGTCTCTGAATATATTTTCATATAGACATCATGTTGATTGGTTCAAATCAACTTTTTAAACTTTAAATTTACGTTCTAATTAGATTATAGGATGTTCTTAAGTTTATTATCTTTGATGAGTTTTAACTTCAAAATTTAATATAATAACTTCAAATGACGATTCAAAACTGTTAAAACCGATCTCCTTCACGAATGATTAATTTACGTATCAAATTTATATATTTCTAAATTAATATAGTATAAAGTCACATGATAAATAAAAGTTTATAAGTTAATTTCAATATGTTGATTTTTTTAATAGCTTGACTTTATATAAATTTACTATGTAAATACATCACTTGTGAAGTATGGTCGGTTTTAACCACTTGGATTCGTGTTTAAAGTCAATCTAATAGATTTTGGAGATACGTAAGCATCACTTGATGAGCTTAAGAACATCCTGGTTCTAAACGAGTAGTTATATTATATAACACTTGAAAGTGAAATATTTGTTTGTTGGATGCGAATTTTGAAAGTGTTTGAATTGTAATTGATACAGCAATGATCAAATAAATATGTAAAAATTGACGAGAGAATAGGAGACGGTTATACTGTCCGAACTGGAGATGAAAGAACATTGAAACAGATCTAATCATCTAAATAAAGAAATGAAAGTTTTAGTTAGTAATTAATTTAGAGTAGGAGAGTAGGTTGATTTTTTGTGGCTCTTATTTCAGTTTTCTACTTATTTTTTACCTATGAATAAATTGGTAATTAATTTAGAGTACAATTATGTAAGGTCTTAATTTTTATAATCATGTAGTTTATGTTTTTCTTCAATTCTACTATTTGCGAGATAACTTTTAAAAATCAGGGACAACTTTTTGTGAGATAATTTTAATAGATCCTTAACATTATTTGACAATAACCTTTATCATATGAAAACAATTGATTGGATCTTTAAATGAAAGTTTTTAATCATAACATTTCTCGTTATAATCTTAGAAACTCAGATTTCATTGTTTTTATTAAATTTTGTGACGGGATGTACCATTTTCAGCCCGTAAGTTCAATTTTTAATTAAAATTTACATTGAAGTACATTATTTTTCTTGAATTTTATGAATATGTCAAAATTCTATAGTTTTTATGAAATGACTACTTTCAAACTTCAACAATGACTTCACGGCCGTTTTAAATCGGGATGAAATTAACAACCAAAATTGATTGTTCAACTGTCTCATGACCACAGAAGATCTCAAATGCACTCTCTTGTAAATTGTAACTGTATGACTCTTCTTCACTGACACATGGTCGCCATAAGTCCCTTCAACGACAACGGCCATTCATCCGCATCAAGAGTCGTGTAAACGACAATCTCGATGCTCAGACAAGTGACTTCGATGGGAAATTCTGAACTCGAGCTCCCCTGTACAGGAGCCGTAAAAAGATTGGAGATGCCGAATTAATATCACCTAAGGCAACAGAATATTTATGTTTTGAAATCCACCGTCCGATTAGAATCCACAGGAATATTCAGGGAACCGGTGCATTTCATCTCGGACCGGATTAACCTGGATCTTGATCGGACGGTCTAAATATAAACTCAACTATTCTGTTACCTCAGAGCATATGTATTTACAGATGTCAGCCTTTTCCCCAAAAGACGAAAGTTTGGTAAAGATTTTAATGGAGCAATTTTGGCTTCATGCAGAGCACTAGCTATTTAAAGCACTGTTTTAATTTTACAGTCCGTGCGCTCTACGAAGCCAAAATCTTTACCAGAAACTTTAACAAAAATTAGAAAAAAATGAGAGAAGGCAAAGTGGAGACATCAATACACCATAAATAAATAAAATCTGTTGCTCTGTATTTTTCTCCTTCCAATCCCAAAGAGGCTGGAGTGTACAGGCACCATTTCTCTCTCTTTTCTCTCTCTCTACTCCGTTAAGCTCCATCAATGGCGGATAACATTGCGAATGGCAACGCCTCGGCGATCGATACAAAGGCGGTGTTTAAGCAGATCTACTATGACCTGAAGAAGGAGTTGCTTGAAGACCCCGCCTTTGATTTTACCAATGAATCTTACGAATGGATCGACAAGGTTTGACTTCATTTTTTCAATTCGTTATTGCATTTCTCTTTTCGGATTATATACCGAATCATGTTGATTCGAGGAGCGCGAAAAAGTTTATACTTCGAGTTCAATTAATGCAACAGCTGCTTGAACGAGCTTATAAATTATAATCTTTCCATTTCTCTGGTTCTAATGGAGAGTTGGGCACTCGAAATTAGTCTAATTCTTTTACACCTTTCTATGTATTGTAGAGAGTTAAAGAACAGTAGCTCTCAGCCAATTCCCAGTTTTCTCTGTGGAAAGAATACAAAGTTAAGAAAAACATTTTTGGCCCAATTTTTGTTCTTTTCATCCTTCCTTTTGGATTGTACATTCATTTCCTTCGAAGTCTTATAATTTGCAAATACGCCCTTCTGTTTCCGACTTATTTTTTCCCGTAGTTTTCTGTCAGTGAGCCAGTCTAAAGGAATATATTCACTGAACTACCAAATCTGAATTTAAGATATTTCATGAGTTAGTTAGTTGCATGGATTGAATTGATCTTATTTGCTCAAATAGTGGGTATTTGCTTTGAATCAACCATAGATTTTGGATTAGAACTAGGACTTAGTGAGCTTAACTCCAAAACCTATTTGATTATCTTCAAACGAAAAATACAAATCGTTGAAACCAATCTACTGCACGAGTGACAAGATTACATGCAAAATTTGTAAATTTTCGAATTCATTTAGTATAAAATTAAATAATTCGATAAAATTTTGAATGCATTAAAATTAATTTTATAAACCTTCTTTTTTTGAACGCTTGACTTTATACTAAATTAACTTGAAAATTTATAAATTTTGCATGTAAATGCATAACTCATGCAGTAGATCGTTTGAATTGATTGAATTTGTTGTTTGAAGCCAATCTGATAGGTTTTAGATTTAAGCTCACTAAGGGGACTCGATGAGCTGAATTTGAGTAGAACTAGGGTGCTCTAGAAATTCTACCTCTGCAAGATCTAACAGATGCTACTAGTTTTGTGATTTGGATTTAAAAATATTAGAAATGATGATATCTCTTCAACAATACTAAGATCTTCCCATCCGGAAATGACTACTGTCTCATGGCATTTCTAGTGTGGCCATCTATGTGGCTGCTCACTGTGCATTTCATGACAGATGGGTAAATGATGACATATCAGTCAGCAACACAGATTGCAACCATTATTTGCCAATAAAAAGGGGCTAATGTTGGCTTCATAACAGTAGATTCATGAGTTTAGTGGTTAAATTGTTTATACGAGCAATTACATTTACTAGGGTGACAAAGTTATGATAATTATAACGTACATGACTAAATTTATCTAATTTGTGCTGCATGTAGTACAATAGCAAGTCAAAGATGTGCCATAAGATGATTATAATTAGATTTTCCCCATTTTCTTATGTGTTATTTTTTCATTTTAGTTTAATTTGATTTTTCTTTTTGACAGATGCTGGACTACAATGTACCAGGAGGTCAGTTTGTTTTCCATCTTCCAAGTGACAAAGAGAACTTTATGTTTATTTAATTTTGAAAAATAAAGATAGAGTACGATAGTCAGTAATGGAGCCACATGGGAGGGAATGAGGTCAAATGAACCCGATAAATTTGCAAAATGACCAATTAAAAGTTTCAAATTAAATAATTTTTTCACCAAATTTATGAAACTGCTATTATTGAGCCCACTAAACAGATTTTATCCCTCCACTGATGGTGCGTTTTATCAATTATATTTTGTTGCAAGCCTATCTTAAAAGTACAGAACTTTAAATGATGGACACAAGCTTGCACTGTATTTTTGTGGAAATACACCCTGTTGTTTTGCAAATCTCGTCTGATATTTGCATTTGCTTACAGTTTATAGTGTTTTTAATACATGTTATTTCTCATTTTGCTGTGATATAAGAAGATAGTGGTATGTGGCAGCACACATGAAATTTTCCCTTATATTAATGTTTAATATCTAACCATGAGTGCATTTGCAGGGAAGTTGAATCGTGGCCTCTCTGTGGTTGATAGCTACAAGATTTTGAAAGGAGGCCGCGAGCTAACATCAGATGAGGTTTACCATGCCTGTGCATTAGGCTGGTGCATTGAATGGGTAACTAAATAAAATTAATTTACAGTACCAAATTTTCTTTTATAAAATATTGATTTGAGTTTTTAAGTTGTTCTGAATTTTGCAAGGATTTGTATTTCAACTGGTGTATTGTTTACTTATTAACAAAAATGTAGCTCCAAGCTTATTTTCTGGTGTTGGATGATATTATGGACAATTCTCACACTAGAAGAGGCCAGCTCTGTTGGTTCCGTAACCCTAAGGTATCTCGTCTTTTGGTTCTTCTAATGAAAATATATATATTTTTTTTAGATTTTGTAACCAGACTTTGTAATTGTTTTCTATGTGAATAGAAATCGGCAGTGCCACGACCTCTTCTTCTTCTAAAAAAAAACTCTTCTTTATAGTTTTTATCATATATGTGGTAAAGCTTGTTCTTTTATTTGCATTGTCAAATGTTGAATTTGCAATTTTTTTAGTCAATATATATTCTCTCCTGCTTTACACAAAAGAATGGTTTGTGTATTAGTGTGTGTTATATAATTTGCAGTGTAGTAAAATTCGGTCTATTCGGCCGAATATTCCTATTCGGTTGCAATCTGAATAGAAAATCTATATTCGGTCTGAATATGAAGTTTAGAGCATATTACCGGTTTAGAGTATATTAATAGTGATAAAAATATCGGTTTAAAGTATGTTAACAGTGAGTCATACCACATATTACCGTATGCTTGTTTATATATATGAATTCTCATTTAAAATCCGCATATATAAGTCCGCATAAAAATCCGTATATGCGGTGGCTTTCCACATACCGTATACAAACCAAATATTAAATCACTGATAATTTGTCAACTGAATTAGTGCATAATATGCTCCTTCATTCTTTTTCCCCCTAATTTCTTTTACAGGTTGGTCTGATTGCTACAAATGATGGCATTATTCTAAGAAACCACATTCCAAGGATTCTGAAAAACCACTTCAAGGAATTGCCTTACTACGTGGACCTCCTTGACTTATTTAATGAGGTACATTGCCTTGTTACACGGACCCCATTTAAAACCAGTATGGTATGTTATGGATGTGTTAGGGTACATGGTATTAATTTGGATGAGCCTTATGACATGGACCTCCTAGACATAATTAATGGGGCATTTTTTTGTGAGGAAAAATCCTTAGAATTAATGGGGCATTTTATTTATGAGGAGGGTTCAAATGCCTCCACTTTTGGCACCTCCATTATGCCTCCATTTAAAAAATAATAATCACTTAAAATTTAAAACTTAAATGTCAAAATAAAAGCGTTAGATATGATATATATCATTTTCTCTATGCACATGTAAAAGCTTATGACATTTCAACTTTGTTTTGATGTTATCAAGAGCTTGCTACAGATGTGGATAATTTCACGTTGATTTTTCAACTTATAAAAACAAAATCGAAAAGTGATAATTTTTATGAGTATGTAGAGAAAATAATATATATCACATCTATTTTTTTGTAGCATATAAGTTCTAGAATTTTTGTTATTGTAAAATTATAAAGTGGAGGCATGATGGAGACAAAATATGGAGGCATTTGAACCCCACTCTTTATTTATTCTTTTAAAATTTCAATTTACCGCAGTATGCCCTTGTATAGCATTAGTTAGGGTCCAGAAAATTGATATGCTGTGTTGATATATAAATCTCTCATCACATTTTAGTTTACGCGTTGAATTTTGTTTTACAGGTCGAGTTTCAGACGGCATCAGGACAGCTCTTAGACCTGATCACAACACATGAGGGAGAGAAGGACCTCTCAAAATATACCGAGCCAGTGTATGCCACATTATAAAAAATGAAAAAAAACAAATGAAAGAAAAGGAGGGCTTCTGCAACTTCTTTTGGCACATTTATTGGAAAAGGACTATTTTAACTGGTTTTTATATTATTCGGACGTTTTTTGTTACAGATATCGGCGTATCGTTCAGTACAAAACTGCGTACTATTCATTTTACCTTCCTGTAAGTTCATATGAGTAGCTTGTAAATTCATTAATCTTTAGTTAGGTATTTTGCTAGGTTTTGTTTTTCATTTGTCTTCTTCCTTTTTTTTATTTTTTTTTGTGGAGAAGAGACAATGCTTTCTCATAGTTGATTTCAATACATTGGATTTTGGATGAAACAACAACAGCAGACCAATACTGATACTTTCTATTTGTTAGGTGGCAGTATCAACTTGTAATTAGCTAAAAATAAATCTTTCTTCTGTCTATATATTACCTTATTCAATAAATATACACATGGTTAGGTATCGTTATTCTTGGTATAGTATAAATTGTTAAATGCAAATGCATACAATGTAGGTTGCATGTGCACTGCTGATGTCCGGGGAGAATCTGGACAATTTTGTGAATGTGAAGAATATTCTGGTAGAAATGGGTACCTACTTCCAAGTTCAGGTCATTTTCTAAATTTAATATAATGTAACCTTGGTATGCTACACTTTTCTGTATCTTCACTGCAGTACCTATTTGAGAATGGTAAATTTCCAACATATGATATTATTTGTCTTCATAGTGATGATGTTGATCCCAACTCTTTTTGGCACAATTTTTTTTTGTTTTACAGGATGATTTCTTGGACTGTTTTGGTGATCCTGAATTCATTGGCAAGGTTTGTACTCTCTCTTCTCTTCTCTTCTCTTCTCTTCTCTCTCTCTCTCTCTCTGAATGTGATTTAGTATTCATATGGGATCCTATATGAGCCAACGATGGTACCTTTTGGGGATTCACATCTGCTGCGATTCTTGCAGTGTGCACAGTACCCTAAAATCCCTGTCTTTTCGAATCCAGCCGTCCAATGTTTTCTGTGCACGTATCTCGAAACAGCTTATTTTTATGTGCACGAATCTCAAAACAATTAAACAGTTGTATTTGGAAAAGCAGGGATTTTAGGGTACTGTTCACACTGCGAAGGATCGCAGCAGATGTGAATCCCCTTTTTGGTCCATGCCAGTAATGCTTTGATATTCCATACCTACTATTGTGATGTATTGCCACAAAATAATCCAGAGTTACAATGCAAATAAATAATGGTAAAGAAGTGACTGGTAACCAGCTGTAATAAGTTTGTCAAGTGCCTGGTATTGATATTGATCAATAAATCACAATATGGTACCATCCTGACTTGTGAGACACATCTATTTTGGTCTGTTGGGCCTTTATTTGAACCATCCTATCTTCTTTTCTTATGTGACAGATTGGAACAGACATAGAAGACTTCAAGTGCTCTTGGCTCGTGGTGCAAGCACTTGAATGTGCTAATGACGCCCAAAAGGCCATTCTATCTGTATTAACCCTACTTATTCTCTCTTTTCTATTCATCTTTACTTGTTATATGGAATAATCTATTTGAAACCCTGAAAATAACAAAGATCCTACAAAATATGAAAACACGCTCACCCCTCTAACTTATATGCCTGAAATATCTCTCTAGACTTCAAATTATCCTAATTTTTCCGGTCCTTTTATTTTTTATTAAACGTTCAAAGTAAATTAGTGGATTATGGAGTTATCATGTTAATGGGGTTATATCATTCATTCTTTTTTTTGGTGAGGTTATAAATGAAGTTGACCCAATTTACAAAAGCTAATAAGAATGCTGTAATCACATTCTTTTTACCGGTTCTCTAATGTAGGAAAACTATGGAAAGACAGATCCTGAGTGTGTTGCAAAAGTGAAGGCCTTGTATAAGGATCTTAGTCTTGAGGTTTGATAATTGTGCATCTCTTTTTTTCTTAAAAAAATTGAACACTTTCATATTTCTGCAACTGAGAGCAAGCTTGATATTACTGTGGTGTATGGACTACACTGGTGGGGTTGGTGGTACCAGTAAGCTACCATTTATTCGTCACACTGGTTGGGTTAGTGGTACCAGTAAGCTACCATTTATTCGTCCTGAACTGTAGCGGGTGTCATTTTGGTAATTAATCTAGCATTATATTTTGTATTTAGCATTTGGAAACCAATACAGTTTCCATTTGGATATTAAATACCCTCTTATCATTGCTTTTTATTTTTATGTTGGTTGATCTTTTCTTCCTAATATTCACAATGATCTTGACTTTTCAATATCTAATATCAATGATACTTGAAAGATTGAGGAAAAATATGATCTCGAGTTTTCAATATCTTATATATATATATATATATATATAAATGATATTAAGCCAAAAATTAACCATTGTTTCACCAGCTCAGGTCTGTCCATAAATGACTTTGTCCAAATAGTAAAGCAGCATACAATATGACACAGCCTTTTCTTCTGCAAACTGCTTCATTTGTTCATAAATATTTTTATTAATTAGAATTGAGAAAACATATTCTGAAAGAGCTTTCATGTACTAATGTCAGAATGTATTTGCTGAGTATGAGAGCACAAGTTATGAAAAGCTGATTGGATCCATTGAAGCAGAGCCAAGCAAGGAGGTGCAAGAGGTGTTAAAATCTTTCCTCCACAAGATCTACAAGCGCCAGAAATAAATTGACAAGTTTGAGTTGCAGTGCTAGATTTGATGGTGATTTGTTTATTTTTGTATTTGAATTTTTGAAGGACCTCTATTCCCTTTTGTGTCGTCACTAAAATACTTCTTTATTTTAATTTATTCTAAATCTATCTTTGAACTTGGTGGAAGAGAGCTAGAGGTGTCAATGGGTATGATACGGGTAAGGTGGAAGTATTTTTATACCCATACTCACTAAGAATTGATCTTATCTATATTCTATTCTTATCCATTAAGAATTGATCTTATTCTATCCTATCGATACCCGTTAAATTATTGAGTAACGAAACGCTTAATGGACCTTATCCTATCCTATCCATACCTATCCATACCTGTTAAATTATTGAGTAACGAAACAGGAACATATGAATAACGCGTAATACTAATATAATAATTAATTTTTATTATATTTTGCAAATAGAACATCAAAATTTATATTTTTCACACATATGCATTCACATTACTAATAAATCAAACAAATGTACAATCAATTCCAACTAAATTATTTTGTTATAAAGCAAAAGAATTTAAAAACATGAATATATCTTCGGACAAATTCAATTATTAATTAAATAACAAAACATGTAAATAAAAGTAACATGATTAATATTTTTTATAGCAAAAAACTATACTAAATAACAAAAGTACATAATTAATTATCGCTCAAATATTATCAAATGAAATATTATGCAAAATATAATTAATTATTGCTTAAATATTATAATATTTTTTTTATGTAATTACCTATATACAGGTACGGAATAGTCTTTACCAGTATTCTTACCCTTTTAGCTAATGAAAACAAATCCTTATCTGTACCCATACCCAATAAACTAATGAAAAAAAATCTTACTCATACTCACCTTATCGAATACGGTACGGGTAAGGTAGATAATTAAAAGAGTATCATTGAGTTAAAAGTGTATCATTGACAATCCTAAAGAGAGCATGATCTTTATTTCTGAGTTTCCTCATTCTCTTTTTCAATGAGGCTTAAAAATAGAAATTCATATCACCTAAGGTAAGCAATATTTATATTTAGACCGGGACTGTCTGATTAAAATATGCACAGATATTAAAGAGACCTCATGTATTCTACCTCGGGCTAGATTGGCCTCGATTTTGATCGGACAGTCCAAATCTAAACAAAAACATTAAGGGTGTGGACTCTAAAGAAAGGATGGTGTCAAGAATTTTAGTCTGATTTTCTTTCATTTTGAGAGGTTGTGTATGAGACAATATGAGATGATGAATTGAGAGAGTTGCAAGAAATAATAGAGAATCTAACCGGTGGGTCTCGCTGTTGAGTGAGAATGTTAACAAAGTAGAGCTGATCGCTATTTGGGTCTTAGTTCTGAGCTTTTGTTTCTGTTTATTTCTAGTATGCTTTGTTTTGGGTTGTTACATAGTAATTGAGAGTGACTTAAGTTTGTACGGGAGAAAATGAAGAAATATTGGAATCGGGGCAGTTTGATGAGCATTGGATCAAATTTGGTCCGATTCTCCGTGGAACCGTCCGATACGTATAAAGATTCTCACTGATGACTATGATTTGTGCGGCAAGTGTGCATAAATCTTGATGTGTATTGGATGGTTATGACCAGACATCAAATCGAATTTTTTTGTTAGATGTCTATTAGACCGCCCATCATTCGAAAAATATTAGGGAGAGAGAGATTTTCTTTTGCAGCATCTGCTAAGGTTTCAAAAAAAAATAGAGAGAGAGGGAGAGAGAACATATAACAGTTTATCTTTATTTTCTTTCTTTTTTGAAGCCTACGGATGTTTAGCTTTGCAAAAAAAAAAAACTTATTTTTAAGAATAATGAAAAACTATCCATTTGCATCCTACAGATAGAACCAATTTGCGTATTCTCTTCTTATTTCAGCTACCATAGCTGGCATAGCATCTATCATTTCTTTCTTATCAACTTTACTTATAAGCAGTTTATCTTCTTCCTTCCTTGCTACTTTAATCATTCATTTTTATTATTTAGTTGTGTAAGAGTAGATGAAGTGGTAGATTTAAAATGAAAACAGTTTCACTGTGCGGCTGATGAGAAATTTAGTTATAACTAGTTATAGATTAAAGATAAGTTTGGTAGAAAATAGATTCTACGGTTTATTTAATTACTCTCACAAGGATTTCAAAAGGTTTTGCAAGTGTTCATTCAAGAGTTAATTCTCACAGGATAAAAGTAAATGTATAATCTCTCTAGCTAAATCAAATATCCTACTTTATTAAAATCAGTCGCAATAGGTGATGTAAAATTCGTGTGCATTTGATCCGCACAAATCCAAAAGTGTTCGCATCTTGATGTCAATCGAGCAGCGCATAATGAGATCGCCCCTATTCTGAATAGTCAGTCAGATGTAAAAAGAACCAGAAACAAACAATCATCAGAATGATGGACGATTTTCCTTTGTTCATTTTGCTCCACCTAAGTTTTGCATAAATGACTACACAAATTTTGTATTCAAAATCCTCTTCTTTAGGAGAGCAGTTGGGGTCTGATGGGCTCCATAACCGTCAGATCCTCTTTAAGATCTGTGCGTACGGATATTAAATCAATTGCGCACGGATATTAAAGCGACACGTAAGGATCTTAAAGCGGATCGGACGGTTATTGAGCCCATCGAACTCATTTGAGTCCGATGGGCATCGGACCCAAACTGCTCTCCTTGTTTAGAAGTCTCCTTTCCAAGATGCATAGAAGACCCTACAACATTTAGAAAAAAGCATAATTTCATCTAAGCCCCTCACCCATTCTAGAGAATTTGTCCATATGTCTTTTTTTTTATTTTTTTTTTATTTTTATCTACAATCAGTCACAATAGATTTATAATTTTTTTCAGAATTGTGTACTTTTCTTTTTCTGCAAGGAACTTGAAGCAAAACAACCAGTTTGCTTGAATCCAACGAGCATGAAATCACCAAAATTAGATCCAGTTCTGAAAAATTCAAGTCCAGGTTAAAATGATATCCGGAGATATCAAATTTGAGCTGCTAAAAAAGGAGTAAGAAAACATTCAAAGTTTAAATTCTCAAGTATGCTAAAAACTTAAGGTTGTACACAATTTAAACAGGTACGGAACTGTTAAATATGATCTTCATATAAAAATGTTCTTTTTTAAATGAGTCAGGAGTTAAGTCACCCAAGACTTTTTATTTCAACTTTTGTAACAAAGAATTTTCTCTATCTGGGTTTTGAATTTATGACCTCTCACATAAGAGACGTGCATTTGTCATTAGTCTAAAGACTAGTTCTTCATATGAAAATATTCTTGAAAATTAAA
>CAXKVW010001205.1:0-71239 GCA_964058825.1 Carex arenaria | reverse complement strand
GACAACAAACAACAAAAGCAACCCTCTGTTATCACCCTCCACTGCAATGTCGGCTAATTGTTGCGCAGCAAAAGCCGGGTGTGTGGTCGATAATTCTGCAAAGACAAGCCCGGCAATGGCGGTTGAGGTGAGCGGTTTTACGGGGAGATTCTTCGAGAGGTTTTGGAGGGAGAGGAGAGAGATGGGTTTGATCGGTAAAGCCGGTTTAACGGCTGGGTTGGTGATCTTTGGTTTAAGCATTGCCATGATAGTAGTTGCTGCCATTTGTTGAGAAATGAGAATTGATTTAGCAAATGAGAAACTTGTTTGGTTGGTTAGAACTTAGAAGTTAGCAACTTGTGATATGGTTTTTGATTTGGATGTGGAGGTTCCAGAGAGGGGAAAATGTGGTTTGGGCTGGTGGCCTTATCCAATTAAAAGTGTGCATTCCAATAGGAGCGTGTGATTTGAGATTGCTACCTTATCTGATGGAGTTTTAAGAGATGATATGGGCCTCATGTTCTCTGTCACTTTTCACTGCTTGTTATCTCTATCTGAGGGTAGGGGGGGTGTAACATTTGGGAGAATTGACTGATGATATTTTCTAGACTTCTCTAGAATATTCTTAATTTCAAGGTACAGATAGAGTAGAGAGAAAGAGAAATATATTATTTTATTTTATATCATTTGGCTGTTAATGTGAGCTAAATTTATGAGGGGGAGAATTGTCGATCTAAATCGACAGGTGTTCAATATATATTAAAATGTATTTGGAGATTAAATTTTACATTTTTTTAATTTTTTTACTATTTATTAAGATGATTTGAATGTCACTGTTTTTCAATAGTGCAGAATTTTAATAAAAACAATAATTTTCAAACCATCTTAATAAATAGTAAAAAAAAATCAAAAAATATAAAATTTAGTTTCTAAGCATATTTTAATATAAATTAAACACCTGTCAGTATAGATTGACCGTTTGGACTTTGAAAATATCAAAACCAAATTGTTTGTTTCTAGCCTTAGGAACAAACAATTTGAACTTAGCTGCACTCTATATAAAATGGTTGACTTTTCATATATAGATCATGTTTAAAGTTTGGGTCGACTTTTTTTTAACTTTAAAAATATAATTATAAATCCATAACACAAATCAATATGTAATATGCATATTGGCATAGCCTCACTCGTAGTTTATTACGGACTAGTAGGCATTATTATACAGTAAATATTTTAAATTGTGGACAAACCTGAAAATTATTTTTGGAGTGAAAGTTTTCATTTTTTTTTTACCGGTATGAATAACCAAGCGGTATAAAATCAGTATGTCTGGTATGAGTTGGTACATACAAATATAATCAATTAATACTTCATTTAAGTTAAGAGCAAAATAAAGCCCAAATATCAAGTAAATCATTGCAAAATACAGTAAATATATAAAACATATCCTGTCAAAAGCACTTGCACTATGTAAGAGTAACAGTTACTGGTCCAAAAATCACAGGATTTCATTTGAATCTGTAAAAGAGAAGAGAAATCCTGAGCCTAATATGCATTCTAGTTTCTACAAAAGCAACAATTTAAAGGCAAAAAAGGCAAAAAATATTCATCTTCATCTCCTTTCGCATTTTTGTCACGGTACCTTGTGCTTCTTACACGACGAAAAACATTTAAAACATGCTTTAATATGCATGAAGCATCTCGTTTCCCCTTTTGTTTGTTGAACCTCAGAAACAGTATCCTCGTGTTGTCTTGAACAAACATTCAGGTTCTCGGGTTTCTTTGATGCTTTGTTGGCTGTTGAATCAGTAAATTCTACCTGGTCTGTACTTGATTTAGGAACATTGGTTCTGATCTCAACATTACACCCAAGAACACTTTGGAGAGAGGTACGAATTGGTTCTAAGAATGCCTCTGATTTTGAGTTGTTGGATTTGCATAATTCTATCTCAGCAATTGCATGATCTGCATTAAAATATTTTAGATATTTTGTTAATAGTAACTTCTTTTCATTTTTCGGAAAGAGTTTTACTTTACGCTCGTACCTCTATTTTTAAAATCCAAACAGTTGATCTGAACAATTCAATATGATATTCGTATTAGAACGTGCTTGGAGACAAAATTTTACATTTTTTAGAATAGTTAAAAAGTTAAAAAGTCAAAATTTTACGTATCTGAACAGCGATTTCTACCTATCTAAAAGAATAGTTAAAAAGTTCCAAAAAAATGTAAAATTTGGTCTTCAAGTACGTTTTAAAACGGAGATCATATTGAACTGTTCGGATTGACCATTTGGACTTTAAAATAAAAAAATTCAAAATGTGAAGTAAGAAAGTGCTCTTACTTCATAAAGCGCTGTAGCTCAACTCTTTCGGAAATATTGACAAACAAACACAGTAACTCCCATCCATCAGATTTGCATCATTTATAAAATTTTAAAAAGGTAGAGAATATACCTTTGCAAAAGTATATTGAAGATAATTTTCCTTCCTTTAGCAATGTATCTTTGAGTGAGTCAGATGTGCATTTTTCAAGAGCTCTTCTCCATATCACAATTAGTATTTCAGGCTCTTGTAAATGATGCTCCAAATGATTCACATCCCCATCTTCTCCCAAAGAAGAGCTCTCGCAATCCTCTTCTAAGGCTCTGCTTATAAGCTTGTCATCTGTAAAATAATGGCTTGCCATTTGGAGTTAAATATAATTATAAACAATTAGGTTGGTTGCACACCTAATTGGGTCACTTTTGTTTGAGTTCTTATTGAGAATCTAATACAAATCCAGAGATATTTTTCGATTGTTTATCATTCTAATATATCTTGACTATAATGAGAAGCCTGGTACCAGAATATACCACCCGTATCCATAAAAAAACAGTCCGGATCCTCTGAACTAACTCAAATTTTGAGTTTAGATCCTGACCGTCTAATCATATTCCGGGTCAATCCGACTGGTGGAATGTACGAGGGTTTTTTAATATTTGTGCAAAAGCATATCAGATGATCCGTATCTAAACTCAATAATTGAGTTACTTTAGGTGATATGAATTAAAAAATACAAAGGACCAAATAAAAGCTTATTTAGACCTGTGTTTTGGGCTATCTTCTCTGGTGACTTGGAGACAAAAGTGTTTGATTGATAAACAGTGTCTCCAGTAGAATTGAACTGGAGAAGAGCAGCTGTGAGCCATGTAGATGGATTCTTTGCAGTTTTCAGTTGCTTCTCTGTCTCAGAAAGTATTTCCAATGCATTTCTCAGCCTTTCCATGCTAACCTCTGCAACTGTATAGTCAAAAAAATATTTAACATGTGCACATTTTCTTTTTCTTGGATGAATTTTATGACAGAAATTTTTTATTTATATAAATTAATAGAAAATAATATAGGGCATTATAATGAGTACAGTAGGTTTTAGATACCATGCACAGAACCGTAAAAAAAAATTGTACCCATTCTTTAGAGCAAATTTTTTTATTCGGATCCATTAAATTCATCACACAGCACCGACGTAGCTCGACTTGGCCGCAAAGGATCCATTGTTTGGAGCCAAAATATTTTTAAGGTTCTGTCTATGCATCAAAATCTTGAGGCAATCATTCTAATACCCTGTATTATTTTATATTGATTTCTATAAAAAAAAATTTTAATTTATGAAGCCAAATTAGCAATTATTTCAATTTTGGCTGTATGCCTGTATGGTATTTTTACAAATATGTGTTTTTTATTCCATGAAAATTTTACTTTTTAAACCTTACAAAAAGAAGTCAGTGATAAGTTTGATGCTTGAAGTGTACATGATGCAGTGACCACTGACAGTGTAAGGACATACCCTTTTGGTTTCCCAATAAAGCTAGACAGGGATCTTCCCTACAATTTTTTTTATATTGTGATTTTGAGTTTGAAATGCTCAACTTTGATAGATCTTTTGCAAAATCATACCTCATATTTAACCATATTTGCAAGAAGCACCTACTATTTTGGAAATCACTTGCAGTTAACAAAAACATAACTAAATTACCCAATTGTTCAATGCAAAAACATTTCTTCCCAAGCCAGGTTATTGTTCAATTTACATTCTACTGTTAATAAATATTAAAAGACGAAAAGAAATGAGAGCAAAGAAACATACGAGTATGCCGATTGAATTTTTGGGTGATTTCTGAAGATCCCGGCTGGCACTTGCCAGCTAAGACATACATGATGAGATTGGTGAGTTGCGACGAGAGCTGTGTGGGGTCCACCTTTGAGCTCATGATCTCTCGCGCTCTTACCACCACACTCGCAGCATCAGATGAGAATGCCAGATCAAGTAGCTCGACCAGTTCATCTTCCGACACATCTCCAATCTGACAACAAATAAAATCTGTATTTGACTACTCATCCAAAGCGTCTCAGTTGAGAAAAATATATTTCAATTAGCATAGTATATGTCGTCAGAATATTTCTGTTTAGATCCGGACCGTCCGATCAGAGTGCATAGGATTCCCTTTAATATTTGTGTGGATTCTGATCGGACAGTTTGTATCTAAACAGAAATATAAATTCTTCATGGTACTGAATAATTTGTACATGCTGGTACATGCGACACCAAATTAGAACAATATAATTTGAACATGCTGGTACCATACCCAACTGGTACAGTTTCATAATCTGTACATGCTAGCATAGAAAATAACACATTGTACAACTTATTTAATTCAGTGCTGTATCTTACTAGTTCATATGCTTTTCTTCTGGTAATTCTCTTCCCGAGTAAACTGAGTTGATCAAGCACTGTAATTGCCTCCCGAATCGAACCGTCAGCTCTTCGTGCTAACAATTCGAGTGCGCCTTCTTCAAAGTCAAACCCTTCTTTCATGCAAATCAATCGTAACCTACTAATTATACATGAACTCTCTATCTTACCAAACCGGCACGACTGGCACTTTGGTACGAACCCATCTGGTAATTTCTCCAAATTGGATGTTACCATTATAAGTACCAAATATTGAGGTATAAATTCATGATTGGTACATAAACTGCTCCATGCTTCCTCTTCGAGATTGTGGCAATCATCTATTATGAATACCTTGTATTGCAGTTTGAGTGGTACCACTGAGGCGCTTCTGAGAAGCGACACAATTTTTGTTTTTGAATTCAATTTTGCCGCTTCGAATTCTTTCACTTCTCGGCTTTTTCCTGAAAAAACAAGCGTGCACTCATGGCAAAAACCACACGGCTTAGGCTTGTTCAGAGCCCGGCAGTTCAAACCTGCTGCGAAAATTCTCGCAGCTGATGATTTACCGGTACCACCAGGTCCATGAAAAAGGTACATCGGCGCAATCATTCCTTTTGAAATAGCACATGTCAGAGATTGTACTGCCACACTCTGTCCGACCAATGCATCGAAAGATCTCGGTTTGTATTTCTGATTCAAACTATTCAAGCTCAAATCAAATTCACTATCTAAACCCTGTGATTCTTCTCTTGTTTTTTCGATGTGTGCGTTCCAAGCACAGCTGAAGCTGTGTCGACTGAGGCCGTTTAAATCAGAATTTGCATGATTGCAAGAACCAAATTCCCGGCTCGATTTCTCGAGCAGAGAATTGAATTTTGCAAGAGAATTTGTGTCAGGATCTCTTAAAGACCTTGATCTCATTAAAGCCATTAAAGTTCGCGAAACCGGGATGTCAACTGAGTGCCTCCTTCCCTCCAGCATTTTTTAAACAATGCCTTCCTTTTCTTTTCTTTAAATCGGTATTGTTGTAGTTAACTCTGGAATGAACAAATGAAGTTGGATTAGAGAAAAAATATATATATATAAATAAGTAATATATTAAAATAAACCAACTTTTACCGAATTGAGCATTATTAGAGCTATATTGCAAGAAATGTGCATGAAAAAGAGGGAAAAAATGCTTTCTCAAAGCAAAGAAAAAAAAAGAAAAAAGAAAGAAAGAAACTTTTGAGACCCAGAAACCAAGGTATTATAACCTTTGACAAAAATGCAGAAACAAACAAGAACAAGAGTGAAGGAGAGAATCCAAGATATGAACATATGAACAATTGCCAGAAAACAAATTGGAAACTTACAAAGAAGACAAAGAAAAGCTTTTAAAAAAGCGCCCCAAGAAAACCCCACTTGTGTGACCATTGTTTCTCCATTTCCGATTTCAAAGGAGCATTGATGTGAGAGCAGAGCAGCAGCAAAACCAAAAAGAAGAGAAGCTTTTCAGGCCAAAGCACTAGTACTAGTGTCTATACTAGAATGGCAACGTTGTAAATAGGGGTGAATATTTTAACAGCGCAGTTTTGCCTTCCTACAGCGTGCACGGACTATATTGCATATGATCTTGCGCTGCATTTAACCAAAATTGCTCTGTTAAAATCTTTACCCGTCAGTAGGCAGGGGTTTTGTAACGACAGGGGTAAAATGGTCATACAGGTTGCTTGCATGGGGAAGTACTGATATCATATCAGCTTGCATGCATTAATTAACCACCTAAAAGATTCAAAAAAAATATTCCTTCTTTAATGACATTCAAAAATATTTTCACAAACTAAAACCAAAAAATGAATTATTATTTTTTGAATAGATCTCTGAACAGTAAGGAAAACCTGTAGAAATGGGGACGCATCACATTCTTTCTGATCCAAAATTCAAGAAGAAAATAAAAAGATAACATAATAAAATTACTAACACATCTGAATTCATAATCGTCTCCAGTTTATTTCAAACCGCTTTCTCCCTTCACACAGAAACAGAGAGGACGTGAATGGTCAAAACGGAGATGTACAAGAGACACAGGTCGCTAGACTAACTGGCGACCCATAAGAGAAAGAGAGAGAGAGCGTACTGTGCTCTGTGCAGTAGTAGTACGCATAGGAAGAAGACAAAATAGAAACTCGCCATTAAATTAAGCGAGGAGGCTTTCAATGAATTGAGAGCAGGTCCGATGTCAATCGGACCAACTTTGGTTTCATGGGTGTAATTACCATCCGATCTGCATCAAGATTCGTCCGAACGTTTAAAAACCGTATATATTTGTTTCAATTTTCGTGCTCACAAATTTTGATGCTAATCGTATGGTGTTAGAGCTGATTGGACCTAAAAGTAGGTCCGACCTACTACTATCTCGGCTTTAAATACGGTGGCCGCGAGTTATAAATTAAAATCAGGCAGTTATATCTCTAAAGTATCTAAAGTTTAAGTTTAGATCCGGAGCGTCCGATCAGAATGCGGGCACTAGATTTCTTTCATGATCTTGCTATAGAGCTAATCAAACGGTTGAGATCTAAAATAAAATTTGAATTAACTCAGGTGATATGAATTCTTTTCGCTCCTGTGGCAGAAATGTAAATAGAGCTAAAATGGAGGCGTGAAAGAAAGGGAGTGAATGCGAAGATTTTTTTGGCGGGAGGTTTCTCTTGTGATTCGCGCTATAGGGATAATTATGTAATTCTGTTGAAATTTAGGGGTGCCGTGTGAAACTGAAAAGACGGTAGGATTACCACGCATTATAAGGATTGTCTGCAGTTATGGATGTAAAGTGTTCGATTTTACCTGTTATGATAGAGAGATATTAACCGTTGATCTAATATCAAGGGTTCAGATCTCTTTACTGAACTAACAAGTAGCAGCAGATCACCTTTGTGATAAGCGACGAATGATAAATCTGTAAGTCAACAAGAACAGCTTGGGTACTGGCGGCGACCTGCTCAATGTTCTGCATCAAATGTCTAATAGATAAAATCAAACAATACTTTGTTTTCAAATATTAAAATTAAAATTATGTCCTTCGTATATTTGGTATGATAATCTCGGTATCAAAATCTGCTCTTTTTCTTGAGAAAAGGAGAATACTCTTTTTCTTTCATTCAAATCGTTCAAAATTCATCATACGGCTTCAATTAAATCTGAATTATTTTAATATATCAAATTGATTTGGAAATAAAAAGTAATCGAGACCGTACGATAGATTTTGAATGATCCAGATTTAAGAAAAGGAGCAGAGTCTCTTCCAATAATCTCGTAAACGATAGATCTAATTATAAAATATTGAAAAAATGAATTGCTGGTGATGTAAATCAGTATTTAAAAAACAACCATTTAGATCGATTAATTAGTTGATTAGTTATTGGCAGTGAACAAACTGTTATAAATTTTTTTCGACTAATGGATAATTATTTCCAATTAATCTCTTCACAATACTCCGTCAATCGGACAGTACGTGTCTGACACACATGCCATATCATGTAGTATCATAATGTATCTGATTACATTGTAATTTTTTTTCATTCCCATTTTCCAATTAAAAATAGTTTTTTATTTTCCAATAAAAATCAACAAAAAGTAAACACTTGTAATAGGAAAAAAACAGTTTTTTTTTTTTTTAAGGAAAAAAAAACAGTTGAAGGTGGAGCAGGAGCAATGTGGTGGGCCATACCAAGTCAGAGTTGGAGATGATCCATGTTTGGTTCAAAATGGGGAGCTTTTATTTCTATTGGCGCTATGCGTAGTACCTTGTACCTATCTTTTTTTTAATTGAAGGCATGGAGCCCCTTGCATGTGGCCACAAAAATGTGAACAGGCAAGTTTTCATCTGATATCACATTTGATTGTTTTATTAGAGTATAAAATTATGGAATTTTAAATTTTTACGTAAAATTGTCTCAATAGACTTTATCTTTGTTTGATTGAATAAGTAAAATAATTAAAAAAAGTAAATATTGTCAATTAATCAGCTCCTACACCGAAATTATAAATAATTCATCAATTTTTTTAGATTTTTTTTGTTTCAAATGATTCGCCACTTTTATATATAACTATTGGAATGTCTTGCTTTGCTTCGGTTACATTTAGTCGATAATGATGTATGGTTTAAAACCTTTTGATTTTATTATTGTAATGTGGTATATTTTTATAATAATGAAAGTTTTTAGTAAAATTAAATATGCAATAAAAAATAACATCTATCTAAGAAATAATTTAAGTAAAAAATTTAACTAAAAACTATTCTATATCGAGGAGGGCTCAAATGCCCGTTGTTTCATGCCTCAATAGTATCCCAACATCTTTATATTCGATTTCAAAATTCAAATAAAATATCTGAACTGCTTAACGTGATATCCACATTAAAATATGCTTAGAGATTAAATTTTATATTTTTTAAGAAAGATGCAAAATCAATGTTTTTCAAAAAAAATTGTGAACCATCTAAAAATATTGATTTTGTACATATTTTATAAAATAGTAAAAGAGTTTAAAAAATTATAAAATTTGATCTCGAAGTATATTTTAACATGAATATCGTGTTGAGTAGTTTGGATCTTTTGTTTGAACTTTGGAATAAAAAAATAAAGATGTTAGACTACGATTGAGACATGAAGCAATGGGATATTTGAGCCCTCCTCAATATTACCAGTAATATAAATAGTCAAGATTTGTGAATAATTCGCGAATTATTCGGTTTTTTTGTGACGCCGAACTGAACGTCGAATTATTCGGTCGACCGAACTTTGACTGAATAATTTCCGAATAATTCGCGAATTTTACGAATTATTTCCGAATTTTACGGATTTTTTTCAGAATTTTATTTTTTTGGTTATTTGTCTGTTTTTGCTCCCTTACAGAACTGAGATACCTGATCCGAATAATACCGAATCATTTCTGAGTTATTTCCGAATTGTTTCCTAATCACGAATTTTTAACCTTGCCGAACCGAACCTGAATAATTAATTTGTCACTATGGTAACTACTAACTACTAAGTAACAACTAACAACAGCACCTTATGTAACGCTGGAAAGGGCCACAGAAGATCTCACCCACAGCTGGAGCCAGTAATAACTAAAAGCGCGCTAGAAGCATGCTGAGACAATCTACAGTGTAGACATGTTCCATAGGAGAACTTGCTTGTTTACAAATTGGGTCCTAGTGCTCATGGGAGATGATATTAACAACAGGTTCAGTCAAAGTGTGTTGAAGCTACGGATTGATTGACGGAGATAGAAAGGATGTTTGGCCTTTGATGACAAGACAAGAAAACGACTGGATTTGATTTGTATATAATAAATTATTAATTAATTAGAAAAAACATGAACAAAGAGTGTGATGTGACATTTGACAGACGTGAAGTAATAAATTAGTTCGTCTTGGTTTGTTTACCGTTTTCAATGTCATTTATTGAAGCCGAATTATCCAAAAAAAAAAAATTATATGATAATTTCAAGTAATAGATATAAAAAATTGCAAATAGTTTTATAACTTGAAGTTGAAGCTGTAGGAATTTTTCAATAAACCATAATTAAAAAATATTTTATGAAACTAGTATGATTATTTTTTATTTTACAAAAAAAATAAGATATGAATGTCATTTTGGTTCCACGCGGTTTCACAATTTTTCGTACCAGCATGTTACAACTTTTAAATAAGACCGAAATACCATTTTGATATGAAAAATAAAAATAGCGGACTGAAATGATATTAAAAATGTTATCGCGTTGGTTTCACAAAATAATTTTTTTAATTATGGTTTATAAAAAATATCCAAGCTGTAGTCATTAGGCATGAAATTGCAAATGTGTATGTATTATATTTTTTACACATTCGGACACATGCCGTGTCGTGCTAATGCGTTAAAAAATATATACATATCCTGTTTGTGCTGACACTAAACGCAACACTGATATCAACACAGCTCGCCTTGGTAAGACATCTTTAGACATATGGTTTTGTTGTTTAGACGTCATATGTTCGCTTTTCTTTTCTTTACGAAATCTTAAATATTGGTTAAAACATATGTAACAATGTATAAAAAATATGGAAAAAAATTTAGAAATTAAGTAAAAAATAAAAAATACCTTTTATGCAAATTTTAATTTTAATTTTTTTTGCAATTTTTATACCCGTTTTTTTTCCTTTCATTTATTTTGTTTCGATATAATTCGGGAAAATTTTATGGATGTAAATAACATATATTTCTTAGTGTAATTGGGAGCAATTTGGGTGAATTAATAAAAAAAACCTGAATTAAACAACATGTCACTTTCTCACTGCACTATCTCACTTTTGTTGCTTTAAACTAATAGTTTTTATATTTAACTTATACATGAATTGATTTTTGATATTTAATTATATATTACAATTGTTAAATTAATAAAATAATAAAAATATAATATATGTAGTAGCCGACATATCGCCGTACCCATATCGGATCCAATACAGTACCCATACCTGTATCCATGCAACATAGATCGGCACTCAAACAGTCTGATAATGTTGTAACAAGACCAGTGTACAAACTGTCTGTGAAGCATGTTAGTACCACAAACAATCTGTCAGTGTTGTAACTGTGTGTGTGCTGAGCCTGACCTAAACAACACAGAAGGCAACTACTAGAGCATTGATGATAAATACAGCATTGTCTGCAACTGACATGGTGTAAAACTGTAAATGAGTAATGGTTTTTGAGTTTTATTTATTTATATAAATTATTATTACATAATATAGAGAAACATAATGAATTGTTGGAGCCAATTGCTTTTTCTTTTCTTTTTTTCCTTCAAATCCAAAGCGTTTTTTTTTTTTTCTCTTGACACCATAACAACAAAAAAAGAAGTCAATTTGTTTCAAAATTACAGTCACTCATTCTATTTTTTAATTATGTAATAATTATTTTTATAAGTAGAAAATTCTCAAATTTCATTCTACACGGTCCATTACCGCATTGGATCTGAATTCCAGGTTAGATGCACCGATAAAGATTCATATCAGCACCTTGGGCTTGGGCTTCCAGGTCTCTGTTCTGTAAAGTTTCATTTCGCGAGAGATGATTTGGGCCGAGCAATTTGGTGCTTGCTTGGGCTCTATTGATCTTTTATATTTCCTTGTATTAAATGTTAATAGTTAAAAATGTGGTATTTTGCACTTTACTTGCAATTAGGGGTGAAAAAGGATCGGATAGTGGTAAAATTATATCCGTATTTATTTTTATTTTTGAATACAGATACAAATTGAATATTAGACGTATATAGATCGGATATCCATAGATATATACATAAATATTTTTGGATATTGGTCCATCCTCTACGGTACCTGAGAGGATATTGGTCCGCATTTCAGCTCACATGTTATACAATTTGTGAGAATAAACAAAATACATTATTTTGTTCTCGATGAAAAGTTAAAACAAAAAGGCCCTCCGTCGCCAACAAGAAAAGAATAGGCCCAAAAAAACCCATTATCTATCTGTCTGCGTTGTTATTATTACTGGGCCTAAATTCATGTTGAATTTTGTTCACAACTTGTTCGCCAACATGGAGTATAATTTTTTCGTTTGCCAATACTCACGTGGTTATTTCTGTGAAGGATTGATTATTAGTAAAGGTCCCATCAAATAATTGTACATTGCTAGATTGTTTTTTGTCCGGTTGACTCCAGGTCTAATTGTTAGTTGTACAGACATGTCCGATCAACAAGTGTTAAAAAATTCTGGCGGAAGAATATCGCCTAGCAACTTGTGCTATCAGACATGTCTAGGGATGTGCATTGGGTCTGGTTTAATCGGTTTTGAACCGAACCGAATTAAATCGGTTCAAACGGTTTGTCTTTTTGGATTTAATGGTTCAGTCGGTTTGTTTTTTAAAATTGAATTATAACTTCGTTCGATTCGGTTTGGTTTGAAAATTTTCAAAAAAGAAATAACCAAACCGACCGAACTTTTATATATTATGAATTTGGTCCTGACTGCTCGGTTTATTTTTTAATATCCTGATTTATTTCTTAATCAATTACTTTAAATATTTCGGTTTATTTCTTAATATCCCGGTTTATTTCTTAATACCCTGATTTATTTCTTAATATATACTTTGGTTTATATCCACTTGATTGCCTTTACTGTGCGCCAAATTTCAAACACTTTTACCTTTATTTTTGCCACTCGCCTCCCTCTCCATTTGTTCCGTACAACTCGCTTACCTCTACTATGATATTAAAGACATGAAATGGAGGTGGTATACAAAGATTTGTACTAGATATGCCAAAAATCCCTCTTAAGCAATTTCTTGAACAACTTGTGTGCATTTGACATTAATTAGTAATTACTCACCACAAGCTGCTATGAAGTCCAACTATTAGAAAAGAATTAAAATTAAGCTAAGCAATTGAATACATGAACCTCAAGCGATATCCAATGTTTAAATCTAACAAGTCTCAATGAGTAACCGACAAACCAAAACTGGTACCGCTGAAGAGAGACAACAACACCGGTATCGCTGATGCGGTTACTGGTACATATATAGAGATAGCTTTCAATAAAAAATAAATAGAGATAGCACTGGACAAGGAGGTTGAATTGGGCATTTCTTCAATGCAAGGCCATCTGGGTTCTCAAATCCAGTTTTTTGGATCTTCTTTGGGAATTTGTGATCACGTCAATGTACATTATCTTATAGTTTAATTAGCTTAAGGAAATCAATGTTTTATTGAAATATCATGTTGTAGCTTTGTGAAATCTTATAATGAAATGAGTTAAATACCAGTACTCAGTAGAAGCTTGCACCAATTCCTTTTAATTTTTAAGAGGGTAAAATGGGAATTATGAATTACAAGAGTAACGAAATTAGAATTAATGATAAAGTTGATGAATTGAGTAAATATGTGAGTCTTCATAATATTGAAGGGTAAATATGATATTATGAACTTTTGAGGGGAAAAATATGTAATATTGAAGTTTTTGAGGAAATTTATGAAATTCCCCTTTTTTTAAACTACTTCAAGTGCTAGGATTACTTGTGGTCCTCTATGGTACAGAACTGTCATAATTCCTGACGGTTCGGGTGCCTTTGCAATTTTTTTTAATTTGGATATGCTGTTATTTATTACAATTGATTGTGTTATATTTTGTTTTATTAATTTATTGTTGTGTTATAATTTTTTTTTTGTAATGTTGAACAATGTTTTTTTTGAATATTTTGTTTGATTGTTTTTGTAATGTTTGACGATATTTCTTGATTAGTGTAGTACTTTTTATATAGTTTTTTTCTACGATTAGGGTTATGTTTTGTTTTACTAAGGAGACATTCAAACAAATTGATACGTAAGATAAATAAATACTACCAAGAAATAGCTACATAAAATGTTAAAATCCAGCTAGAAAAAATAAAATACTACAATTCAAACATAAAAAAGTAAGACTTAGGTGCTATGGATAGCATAACATTAGGTTTTCCGTGCTATGGCTTAAAAAAATTATCGTATAAACTTTAAATTTCAATTTAAGTAGCTCAATAAATTAGTTATATAATGAACTTGTAGAATACAATTTTTTTTTACTTTTTTTTTTTGGAACTTTTAACTATTTTTTTATAATTTATGAAAGATGGCAAAAAATGATCTAAAACATTGACAATTTTTTTTAAGTCATTTTTTGTCATCTTTTATAAATAATAAAAAATAAAAAATAAAATTCTAAAAATAGTAAAAATTGATATTCTACAAATTTGAAATTTATTAAGCTACTTAGATCGAAATTTGAAATTTGTACGACATATTTTTTAGACCATAGCACGGAAAGTCTTGTGCTATCTATAGCATCTAAGCCTTACTCAACATTAAATACTACAATCCAGGTATAAAATACGGCAATCCAACCTAACTAAAACTACAACCTAACATAAAAAAAAAAAAACCACGGGCTGCTGGCCAAATTTTTTATTAATATAATTTTTTTTAATAATCTATCCAACTTCTGAGAAAAAAATCAAAATCTATCAAAATCGATAACAAAGTTATTAGTTTCAAAGGCTGAAACTGCTCACAAAACTATCGGTTTGGAGCCCTCCAGAACCGATAGCATTGTCATCGGTTTTAGAGGCTAAATTGATAACTTTGCTATCGGTTGGATATAAAATGGTATTTAATTGACTTTGTAATAATTTATTATAATTTTTTATTTAATTAGAAAATGTTATAATTTATTAATTTTTTATATTAAAATATTAGATTTTTTTTTAGATTTTTTGGAAATTAGATAGAATACTATGTAATTTAATTTATTAGAAATACTACAACAAATAACCTCGATCAATATTTTTCAGGCCGAATTTTTGGCTGCTGTAAGAAAATTTTTAATATTTGTTTGTGTTATTGGAAAAAAATAAAAATACTTTGAATCTGAGTTATTGATCCCGGTTCAAAAGTCACTTCTAGTTAAATACAAAAAATATTGTGATTCTTCTAGTACATTTAAATATTAAGATGTTATATCTATTTTGAAAAAGATGATATGTCATGATTTCATTAACAAAAGTTTTCTTAAATTTTTATTTTAGAAAGACCACAATATTTTCTGTATTTATCTAGAAGTGACTTTTGAATCGGGATCAATAACCCAGATTCAAAGTATTTTTATTTTTAACACAAAAAGATATATTTTAATTTTTCTTACAGTCGCAAAAAATTCGGCCTGAAAAATATTGATCCGGATTACTTGTTGCAGTATTTCTAATAAATCAAATTATATAGTATTACATCTATTTTTGAATAAATATATAAAATATTTCTAATATTTCAAAAAATAAATAAATAAGTTATAACATTTTCTAATTAAATAAAAAATTGTAATAAATTATTACAAAGTTGATTAAATTCATTTTCTATCCAAACCGATAGCAAAGTTATAGGTTTCAGTCTCTGAAACAGATGACAATGCTATTAGTTCTGGAACCGCTGACAATGCTGTCGGTTCTGAAGAGCTCCAAACCGATGGCTTTGTGAGTGGTTTCAGCCTCTGAAACCGATTAATTTGTAATCGGTTTAGGTAGATTTCGAATTTTTATTAGAAGTTAGATAGATTCTTAGATTTTTTTTTTTTTTTTGAATATTATTAAAAATTTCGGGGCTGCTGGAGTGTATATATATAGCAAGGTGTTCTTGTTATAGATATGTCCGATCAACAAGTGTTAATTTGAAAAAAAAAAACAAGTGTTACAGACATGGTCAGTTGGCAATTTGCCACTGACCGTACGTAAAGAAAAAAAACAAGTGTTAATTAAAAAATTCTGGTGGAAGAAAAGCGCCCGGCAACTTGTGCCATGTTCCGTTTAGGGAGTACAAAGCAGTAAGTAAACTAGTGGGAAATAGGGCTTCGATAGCCGCCACTCACTGTACAATCAGTAGTCAATCTCTGATTGACCGAAGGTGACTGCTGTGAGGGCGATACCGCGATAGCCCCTTGTTTGAATTCGCATCCTCTGAGATATCTCAAATTTTGCGTGACTTTTTGGAATATCTCAATCGTTCAAATGCATTCTGCACGAATCTCAAAGCTCAAAAAATACTGCCCCCCTATGATTCTCCGAATAGGCACCGAACACGTCAGTCACGCAAAAATTGAGATATCTCAAAGGATATGCACCCCCCTTATTTTGGGGGTCCGAGATCCCCTAAATTAAACCAATTTTTCGTTTTAGATCAAGATTGTCCGATTCGAATCTAATTTTTCATTTTGCATGATTCATCTCGAAATGTGTGTTCCATCTCAAATCTGATACTTCATTTCGCATGTTTATCTCGAAATGGATGGTCCTGATTTTAAACCCAAAAATTGAGTTACATGAATGAATCTCAATTCTTGTTTTGGGTGGTCTTGTAGAGGGAATTCCGATAGAAAAGTGTGTCAGTAGAGGGGGAATCATGAAAGTGTTGAGCTAGAAATTTCGCAAGAAGAACCGACAAACACAATGTGTTACATCTAAATCCCTGTTTGAAATTTTGTTAGTTTATGTAAATCAAAGAAATACAAAGCGATGTCCCCTGACTACCTTTAAATTAAATAATAGACAATATATTATTCTCAATCATTGTTGGTACCAATGAATAATTAATGCTACTCAGACATTCTAGTCAGTTCTGTTACGGAACTTTATGGTTACGGCACGGTATATGTGACTTTTCCATGCTATGACTTGCATGTCGCGTGCCGAAACTATCTTTTGAAAATTTGACACGGTACGACACGTTACGCTAAAAATCCGGTCACGGTACGGCACGTGGTCACGTGTAATTAGGACCGTTAATTTTTGATCAAATAGTGAATTTTGAATAAACTAATCTAAATTATGAAAAAATAGTTAAATGTGAGAAACGTAACTAGTTATGTTTAGACATCGCACGCGAATGGTCACGGCACGCAAGTCACGGCGTGACTCCCGTGCCATTACAGTTCGCGTGCCGTGACCACCTGTCTACATTTTAGCCACGGCACAACACGGCACATGTAACTGTTCACTTAATCACGGTATGGCACGGCATGATATTAAAGTCACGGCGGCGTGTTAGTTACATGACGGTACGGCACGTTTTTTCCGCTAGCTCAGGGTCCAAGTCCCGCGAATATCGATTTTTTGTTCTTAATATATAGTAATTGAAACATTCATTTTTAAATAGTAGATATTACTGTAGTATTTCAGTTCGCTGAGAACTGTGCTAGAGATGGAGAGAGAGAGACACGAACACCAGTAAATTTCCCTTGACGCAATTTTTTAATGTTGTATATAGTATCTACCTCCGGTGACTGGAAGAGCTTTACAGAATAAAATTAAAAGAACGTGTAATGATGTCAGAGGATTTGCTCAACCATTGCAATTAGTAATTAGCTGTTTATATCAAGTAAAAGAAAAATACATTACTGTCTAAAAAGATTAAAAAAACCACTAAAATAAAGAAAATAAGATATTTCAATGGAGTTTTTCCGGTTTCAGACGATTTTTCTTTTCTGTTCAAAAAAGCCCTGTGATTTTTATTAATGCCCAACATTAAATAGAAATTTTCAAATGTAGCCAGAGATGCTGGATATTTATAAAAGTGTTCAAATCGGCCAATTATTGGCTAATTCTTGGATTTATATATATATGTTGAGAGTTCCGAATTTTCCTCACAAATTATTTTATCAAATTTCATACTATCTTTTTTCACTTTCTCTTTCTCTCCCAAATTTCTCCTCCTCTTTCCGGATTTGCAAGTAAGATGTTATATATATATTTTTTTTAAATTAACTTTCGGACAGAGCATCTGCGAGATGCCCAGATGTGGCAGATGCCATATGAGTTTGCATAGACCTGGCTCGGAACATCCCTTATTTAGGTATCAGGCTTGGTACATTCGGGTTTACATGGCATTGGTCTATTTGGAGGGTGATTATAGTCCCTACTTCTGCCATATGATACATTAAGACATGGAGGGTTACACCCACAGGTCGTCATTGGGTTTGCGTGGTAATGTACCGAACACCACACATTTTTTTTTATTAACTGGTTAGTTCTTAAATATTTGATCTAATGATTTTTTTTTGCAGCTATTAGTATCGCTTAGAGGTGTAGCGCATGACATCAAGATGTTGGGGATTGGGGGCTGGAGAGCTATTAGTTATTCAAAGAGGGAGCATGCCGTAGTAGTTGAGGATGCCGCCAGAGAATATTGATTGGCGGGCAGTAGATTTAGAGGAGCCCGATGCGTCTCTTGTTTATACTGCAAACATGTCATCTCCGCCCCGAGAGCACCCATAGTGGGACTACCATCATCTCTGGATATATTTGACAATTTCTATTTAATGTTGGATATTAATAAAAATCACGGAAAAAAAAGGCCATTACAATCTACATCCAATTACAAATATAGATCTTTTGGAAAACTTTCCAGAGAAGGTCATAATAAGAAATCATATTTTCTCGAAAAAATTTACTCCAAATTGTAGTCCGAAATTATATATATTAATACTTTTTGCTGGATTTATTTGGCATGCTCTCCTTTTTTGTTTTTTTGTCGATTCCCTACTCTGCATCATGGAATCAGTTTGAAACATATTAAATATTAACAACTATGTACGTAGTTATATTTAACATATATGTCTATATATGATTATTGCTAATAAATAATTGAAAAGACACAGTAATGGATGAACAGTTGAACACACAAAGTTTCTCTTTCTTGTGCTTTGTAATAGGAAAGAATATTACATTTCCATTGACTCAACATTATATAGCTGTTGTTGGGTCAACATGCACGCTGCACCAACTCTATTTAAGGACTAGTTCTTAATATAATACTAGTTAATAAATCATGGACAATTATACCCTCCTTTTCTTCACTTCCACTTGATTGCCTTTACTGTGCAACAAATTTCAAACACTTTTACCTTTATTTTAGCCACTCGCCTCCCTCTCCATTTGTTCCGTAAAACTCGCTTACCTCTACTATGATATTAAAGACATGAAATGGAGGTGGTATACAAATATTTGTACTAGATATGCCAAAAATCCCTCTTAAGCAATTTGTTGAACAACTTGTGTGTATTTGACATTAATTAGTAATTACTCACCACAAGCTGCTATGAAGTCCAGCTACTCGAAAATAATTAAAATTAAACTAACCAACTGAACACATGAACCTCAAGCGATATCTAATGTTTAAATCTGACACGTCCTCCTGATTACCGACAAACCAAAATTGGTACCTCTAAAGAGAGGCAACAACACTGGTATCGCTGATGCAGTTACTGGTACATAAGTTTTTACTGGCACATATATAGAGATAGCACTGGGGAGCGGGGTTGAACTGGGCATTTCTTCAAAGCAAGGCCATCTGCGTTCTCAAATCCAAATTTTTGGATCTTCTTTGGGAATTTGTGATCACGTCAATGAACATTAGCTTATAGTTTAGCTTAAGGAAATAAATGTTTTATTGAGATATCATGTATAGTTTTGTGAAATCTTATAAGGGTGAAATGAGAGAAATACCAGTACTCAGTAGAAGCTTGCATCAATTCCTTTTAATTTTTAAGAGAGTAAAATGAGAATTATGAATTTACAAGAGTAACGAAATTAGAATTAATGATAAAGTTGATGAATTGAGTAAATATGTGAGTTTTCATAATATTGAAGGGTAAATATGATATTATGAACTTTTGAGGGAGAAATATGTAATATTGAAATTTTTGAGGGGGATTTATGAAATTCCTCCTTTTTTTAAACTACCTCAACTGCTAGGATTCCTGGCGGTCCTGTATGATACAAAACTGTCAAAAAAATTTAAACTACCTAAAACATTGGCAATTTTTTTTTAAGTTATTTTTTGTCATCATTCATAAATAATAAAAAAATAGTAAAAAAATCTAAAAATAATAAAAATTGGTACTCTATAAATTCATTATATAACTAATTTATTAAGCTACTTAGATCAAAATTTAAAATTTATATGATATATTTTTAGACCATAGTACAGAAAACCTTGTGCTATCTATAGCATCTAAGCTTTACTCAACATTAAATACTACAATTTAAAGCTTTACTCAACATTAAATACTACAATTTAAAGCTTTACTCAACATTAAATACTACAATTTAAGCATAAAAGACTACAATCCAATCTAAATAAAATTACAACCTAACATAAAAAAAAAAACTACCTTCGAGGACGAAACCACAGGCTGCTGGAGTATATATCTTTTTTTTGGTGAATATTCATATTGGTTTGCATTTTCTTAATTTATTTCTGTGAACGATATTAGTAAATATCCCATCAAATAATTATCTCTTGCTAGATGGATTTTTTTCCGGTTGACTCCAAGTCTTCTTGTTACAGACATGTCCTATTAGTACTTGCTAGATGGATTTTTTTCCGGTTGACTCCAAGTCTTCTTGTTACAGACATGTCCTATTAGTGCTTGTTACAGACATGTCCTATTAGTAAATATCCCATCAAATAATTATCCCTTGCTAGATGGATTTTTTTCCGGTTGACTCCAAGTTTTCTTGTAAATAACGGTATGCGGTCGTCGGACGGATGGAGTGCCGCCAAGCGATTAATCGGTATGCGGCCGATTAATCGGAATTATGAGGACAATTTAAACGTTTTTATTAAATTTATGCACATATATCATAATTTATTAAAAATAATTTATTTAACTCATTAAACTTATCAAATAAACTTAATTTAAGTTAGTTTTATTATTATAACATGACACTATACTTATTTCTTTGTAACACATAAGCATTTTGCATGTGTAAGTAACACATTTATTTAATGAAAAATAAATTTGAGAATTAAGCAACATATTATTTGAAAGAAAAAAACATTCCAACATAAAATCACTAAATTTAATTTATGATAATAACATAATTTCATAAATAAACATGTCATACTAATTGAAAAAATTACATCAGTAAGTAAAAAAATATATATGGTATATAAATAATAGAAGAATTAATCAATTTCAAAGTAAATAAGAAGAAAAAAAACATATATAAAAATATTAGATGTATATCCAAGCACAAATAAAACTACAATACATGATTTTTAAATATTATTATCATACACTATTATAGAAAAAAATATGAATTTTTTTTTGGAATAAACGGAAAAAATGGGAATAAACGGGAATAAACGGAAATAAACGGGAATAAACGGCCGAATAATCGTTCGAAACCGCAAAAATGCCTCCGTTAACAGTGTGCGGAACGGTTTGGTTACCGTTTCCGATAAATCGGCCGTTTTTTCCGTTTTTTACAACACTGCTTTTTACTATTTGTCGATCAACAAGTGTTAATTAAAAAAAAAAAACAAGTGTTACAGACATGGTCAGTTGGCAATTTGTCACTAATCATAAAGATAAAGAAAAGTGTTAATTACAAAATTCTGGTGGAAGAAAAGCGCCTAGCAACTTGTGCCATATTCCGTTTAGGGAGTACAAAGAAGTAAACTAGTGGGAAACAGGGCTTCGATAGCCGCCCAACTATCGGATTTTCTTTATCCAGCATCCCAAAAAATTATTTTAAAATAAATAGTTCGGATCATTATTTTGTCAAAAATAACACTCTCGCGGACTCAGTCTGCGCATCCATCAGTACCAGGTGCACGGACTAAGCAGGTGCACCCTGATGCGTGGACCCACATATTAGCGGACTAAGGCCACACACCCACAATTTTAGCGTAACTTTAATTTGAATTTTAGATTCAAACCGTCCAATCTATTCTAGCACGATTATTAAATAGATCTGCATGGATTTTAAAGCCCCTGCAATAAAAGATCTCTACACATGGCGGCTGTTAAAATACGGTGCTATAAAATTGTGACACATGCCCCTGCCATAGCCGAATTTATTTTTACTAAAATGCGGGTCTTTAATAATTGTGCTTCAAAATTCGTGCAGATCTCTTTAATAATCGTGCTAGAAAAGATTGGACGGTTCCGATCTAAATTCCAAATTAAAGTTACGGATGCGTGACTCCTTTTGTAGCACCAAAATTGGATGCGCGGCCTCAATCCGTGAACCCGCGGGTCCGCCAATTTAATCGGCGCATCTGGGTTCGCGCACTCAGTTCGTGCACGGATTGGATGTACACCCTCTGTCTACGTATCTGGGTCTGATAGATGCACGGATTGAGTCCACGGGAGTATCAATTTTAATAAAATTGAAATCCGGATGATATTTATTTTTAAACTAATTTATAGGATGCTACATAAAAAAAATCCGCCCAACTATACGATCAGTGAATACTCTGATTGACTGAAGGTGACTGTTGTGGGGGCGATACTGCGATAGCCCCTTGTTTTGGGTGGCCTTCTAGAGGGAATCCCGATAGAGAGGGGTGCCAGTAGAGGGGGAATCATGAAAGAGTGTTGAGCTAGAAATTTCGCACGAAGCACCGACAAACAGAATGTGTCACATTTAAAATTCCTGTTTATAATTTTGTTCGTTTATGTTAATCAAACAAATACAAAGCGATGTCCTCTGAGTCAGGGCTGCAAACTAACTTTGTCTAGTTTGAATTTTATTTGAATTAATTTCGAATCGAACTTTTTAATTACGAACTCAATTTTGAATTTTTTTACGATTTTTTTACTACAACAAAGAGCGATCGTAACCGCTAATAACGAAATGTGAAAGTCGTCTAGGATTTCAAAACTGAGAACAAGAGTTACGACTTACAAGTTATGACTTATGGCTGGGTGATCTTATTTTTTTAACTTTTAAGTCATTAGTGGAAATCAACAGTTCACGTTACTTTAAGATTCGAACTAGAATAATTTGTGAGCCTATTTCGAACGAATCAAATCCAGTTTGGAGTTTTGTTTGAATTAATTTCAAATTATTTTGAATCGAATTTTATATGATCTTTTTCAAATCAAACTCGAATCGAATCACGAATTACGAATTTTTTCTAGAGCCCTACCCCTGACTACCTTTAAATTAAATAATATGACAATATATTATTCTCAATCATTGATGGTACCAATGAATAATGCTACTCAGACATCTTAGTCCAAGTCCCGCGAATATCGATTTTTTGTTCTTTATTTTTAGAAATTGAAACATTCATTTTTAAATAGTAGATATCACTGTAGTATTTTTTGATGTTGTAAAGTTTCCTGTTTGTCAATGACGGGGTATTTTTAGTAATTGTCCCGCGAATCACTATAGTATTTTTAGTAATTGTCCAGGGAATATCCAGTACAATAATGACGGGTCTTCTATAGTATCCGGTCCAAATACTCGTTTTCGGTAACTGTTAATTATAACTTCGATTATCTCCAAAATAAAATTTATAAACTGGTTGGGTATATTGTTAGTGAAGCAAATATGGAAATCTAAGCCAGATTTAATATGTCTAGAGTTGTATGTAGAATTTTAACCGAATTATTCCGATTTTAATTCCCAATTGAATCTAAACAGTCAGACCCCTGTACCCAGACAGATCCCTGAATCGAGGTCCTGGCCAAGTACCAGTTGGAACCTGCACCTAGTACAGATGAGATTGATGATGACAGTTTGGAGAGTGGAGATGAGATGCTCTCAGATGAGTCAGCTGGTTCCGACGATAATGTTCCACCGACCAGACAGGCACACTCATAGTCTGTGTCATAGTCCCTCCAAGCAGAGTACCCGATAATTGGCCGAGAAGATATGAGACATCCGGTAGACAGTTTGAATGACACTTTGGATTTTTGGAAAGCGGATGTCGATTTCTTCGGCAGCACAACGATAACATTCGATAACCTAATACCTGAAGGCCAAGTGCATGAGTCGAGAGCGGCTCTAAGAGTAGCAATTAACGAGTTTCATATCCAAAATAATTTTGAGTGTATGATTGCTAGAAGTGAACCTCAGCATTTAATTGTGGTTTCTAAAGATGAGTTTTGCAAGTTCAAGTTATCTGCGAAACGTCTAGGTCTTTCAGAATCATAAATTATTTGCAAACAACAAAATCCTCTTGGATACAGAGTACCGGCAACACGTGCTGATCATTGTCAGCAACACTTGTGAGTTTTTGGATGCCACCGCATGTATAAGTGCCGCATCTATATTGATACCAGGCAAGATTGCAATCTGGTATAATCCCAATCGAATCAAATACGGTGCATATTTGTCGTGGTACTCGCAATATGTCCGAAAATGCTTGATGTTTAAAACATTAGAACTCTACATTAGAAAAAATTTATCAAGTAAAATATGATTTAATTTCTAATCGATTAATTAAATAAAATAAGTAAATGCTAACCTCTTTTGAAGCTAAAGATATCCTATGATGACTGTGGGTATCCACAACAATTCGCTAAACTTATCTTGCATTACCTTAGTCTCCATCTCTACTTGATTGGTCGCTTCGTCTGCCATTCTGAATTTTAAAAATCATATCAAATTATTACTAAATTGTTTATTCTGAACCGTTCTCTTATTCTAAACAATTTTAGAATTTTCTAAATTTTTCTAAATAATTATACAATTTTAATAATATTATGAACCATTCTAGAATGTTGTATTCAATTCTCAACTATTTTGGAATTTTCTAAAATTTTCTAAACAATTTTGGTATTGTTCTAAAACCATTTTGGAATTTTTAAAATTTTTCTAAAATTATTATGGCATTTCCTAAATTACCTAAAATTATTTTAGAATTTTCTAAATAAAATATTTTAGTGATATTCTAATCCGCTTTGGTATTTTTTAACTAATTCTATACCACTTGCTAATTTTCTAAAGTATTCTCAACCGTTTTGGAATTTTCTAAACAATTTTGCTATTGTTCTAGAACCATTTTGGAATTTTCTAATATTCCTCAAATATTTTGGTGATATTCTAAACCGTTTTGGTATTTTCTAACTAATTCTAAACCATTCTAAACAATTTGAAATTTTTGATAATATCAAGAACCATTCTGGAATTTACCTAAAATTATTTTGGTATTTTTTAATTTACCTAAAATTATTTTGGTATTTTCTAATTTACCTAAAATTTTAATGGTATTTTCTAATTTACCTAATATTTAAATGACATTTTCTAATATACCTAAAATTTAAATAAAATACTAAATAAAATATTACATAAAAAATTTACCACAAGGAGAGGAGCACCAGTGTAGAAGAGAGAGGAGGTGGTGGGGGTGGTGGGGGGGGGGGGGGGGTCCGAGGGGGTCCTGATCCCCTAATGTAACTCAATTTTTGGATTTTGGATCGGGACCGTCTGATTAGAATCCAACGTTTCATCTCATGCGATTCATCTCGGAATGTGTGCTCCATCTCGAATCCAGCACTTCATCTCGCGCGCTCATCTCGAATTGGATGGTCCCAATTTAAAACCCAAAAAATTGGGTTATATTACTAGATCTGAAAAAAAGGCCATTACAATCTACGTCAGATTACAAATATAGATCTTTTGGAAAACTTTCCAGAGAACGTTATAATAAGAAATCAAATTTTCTCAAAAAAATTTACTCCTAATTGTAGTCCGAAATTATATATATTAATACTTTTAGCCGGATTTATTTGGCATGCTCTCCTTTTTTTTTTGTCGATTACCTACTCTGCATCATGGAATCAGTTTGAAACATATTAAATATTAACAACCATGTAGTTATATTTAACATATATGTGATATGTCTATTATTATTGTTAAAAAATAAATGAAAGGACACAGTAAGGGATGACCAGTTGAACACACAAAGTTCTCTTTCTTGTGCTTTGTAATAGGAAAGAATATTACATTTCCATTGACTCAGCATTAGTTGTTTGGGTCAACATGCACGCTGCACAAACTCTATTTAAGGGACTAGTGTTGTGTATGGAAACTCCACCAAGGAAGAGAGACTAACAATGGATAATCTCTTTACAAAACTAGAAGAGGCCTCTTATGCTGGAGATGTGAATTCCTTGAAAGAGATTCTCAAGCAAGATAAGCTCTTGCTCGGGAAACTGATTGGGAATACATCTGTGAGAGATAACCCCCTACATATTGCAGCAATGACTGGACATGCTGATTTTGCTCGTGAGGTTGTAAATCGCAAACCCGAACTTGCGAAGGAGCTCAACAGCCAGGGTCTGTCGCCTCTGCATTTGGCTGCGGCCCATGGTCATGTCACTGTAGTGATGGAGTTGTTGAAGGTACTATATATAGTGTGCACTATTATAATTAATTTGCAAACATTGTGCATGTACGTTGTTACCAAATCTTTAAAATCTAACCGTTTACAAAATACTCATGCCATTCAATGTTTATTTGTCACTGCAGGCTGCAGGCTCAAACATTTGTTTATTAAGTGAGAAACAGGAAGGGCTATTACCACTTCATGTTGCTGTTAAGAAGAGAAGGTCAGTTGTCGTCAAAGTGTTGGTCGAAGCATGTGAGGAGGCAATGCATAGGGTTACAGATTGTGGAGAAACTACACTTCATTTGGCCATCAAATATAATTCTTTCGACACTGTTGAGTTCCTGATCGACAAGGTGCAGGACCTTAATGCAAAGGACAACAGAGGAAATACAATTTTGCATCACGCCGTGGCAAGCAAGCAATTACCAGTATGTCATGCGTTTCTTTCTGAAAAAAAAAATATAGTTGGTGAAGATATTCATTCTTGATGTCGTTCTAACCATGTACTTAACTAATTACACCATTGCATCTCAGGTCATCAAACTTTTGTTGAGTAAAGAAGCCATCAATGTAAACACCACAAACTTGGTGTTCCTAACTCCACTTGATGTTCTGTTGGAATCACGGCCACAGAATGGAGATCTCGTCCTCGGCGAAATGATAAGACAAGCTGGGGGAAAGACTGCGGCTGAAGTGTTTTCTATATCAGCTGTCATCAAGGACTCTGTATCAAATGACAGTTCAAATCCAATACCAACTCCAAAAATGCCGCCGCAACAACCCCAATATTGTCTCGGCACAAAAAATGAAACAGGAGAAACAACTTTAACGTCGCAAAATGAGAACAATGAAAAGAAGTACGATCCGCAAATTCTTTTGTTAGTGGCAACATTGGTGGCAACTATTACCTTCCAAGCAGCATTAAATCCTCCAGGAGGGTTTATATCTGATGATAAGGATAATCCGAAAAATAAAGGTCGACCTGTCCTTGCCAGTGAGTTAGGTTTATTTCAAGTATTTGACTTGTTCGCGCTTTTTTCATCTGTTGGTGTTATGATGCTTTTGTTATGTGTGGTTCCTCGAAAGAATAAAATTGTGATCAAGGGGTTGGTGTGGGTGATCTGGGTTGCTACCTTCTCAATGGGTATGGCATTCGTTGCGGGCATAGCTCTACTCTATAATTATAATGATAAGTCTAATGACTACCCGGTTTACTTTCTCCGGGGATGGCTCCTTCTGTTCTGTCTTGGTGTATCCTGGGTGCTGGTCCGGGTTCTGATTTTCTTGCTGAAGAAAAGCGGCTCATGGTCCTTATGGAAGCCAATTCAACGGACTTTTGCTTCGCTAAAGAGAGCTGGTTACTTCGTCAAGTGGCAACAGTTTAGTAATACAACAAAAATTGGGTCAATTTGTTGTAAGTTGTTCAAAAAGGTAATTTGCTTTGTATTGATCCTTGGTGTTCTGGCGGGCATTATCTCTGATCTATGGGCGATGTACATGTTATATGAATGGAAGAGTATTCTCTAAGGGTGCGTTTGGATCGTGTAAGGGATAGCGCAAGAATAGTGATTTTTGGATTAGAGCTTGAGAATAGTGCTAATTCAAGTTGTTTGAGAATAATACTAATTTGGACTATTCCGGATTAGTAGAAATGTTGTTTGGATTGTATGTTTGGATTAGTGATGGAGGGAAAGAATAAAATAATGATTTATTTGTTTTTCTTTTTTCAACTAACTTTTATATTTACCATAGCTTGTTAAATATATATGAAGCATCATATTTTCCAATAACGCCTCAATTCTTTTTAACCGATTAGGAAATATTTCTTATTATCTCATTTAATACCAATTTAATCACAATTAAAATGTAATTAAACAACATCACTTTTATCTTAAATTTTTACTATTAAATAACAAATTTCGAAATAAATTACACAAATCACCCAATAGCACTAGCATAAACTGGTCACATTTATAGATCGATGTACGTATATTAAATATTTCAATTATATCTATATAGTATTATAAATCACAGTAGCATAAATTAATAATTAGACCTACACAAATTAAGTATTTCAAATAAAAATATGAATGCAGCCAAAGCTTTGAATGAAATATAAAGAGGAAGGAAATCCAAAATAACAAGACAATAAATTATCACATGCTAAGTATCAATGAAGCAACTATATTAATACAAAAATTAGTGGTACAATTAATTGTTGTCTGCAATTCTCTAGATTCATCTCATTTAATTAGCTTAATTGGTTCAAAATAAGTGATACAAAAATATATCATCTGCAATTCTTTATTTTTTAAGTCCAAACAGTTGATCTGAACTGCTCAACATGATCTCCATGTTAAAATATGCTTGGAGACCAAATTTTATATTTTTTGAAATTTTTTTACTTTTTTTGAAATTTATTGAAAATTGTTGTTTTTTTATGATCAAGATTTGTTTGAAAAACCATGCTCATCAATCATCACAGAGAGTTTTGTCATCTGCAATGGTAGTTTTAAGACATCGCTCACCTAATGCAAGGCTGCCATTTCTCTAGGCTGTGTTTTTTTGCAGGGACACTGGGGTTCAAAGTGGATGAGATAGAATCGGATTTTGGGAGTGCTCTGACAACAATCGCCGGAGTCCTAGATGAATTACAGTGGACAGATTACGCGAATACGGCCTGGGCAATATGGAGGTGCAGAAATGATCTCGTGTATGCAGGGAAACAACCTAGCTTGGGTTCCTTCAAACATTATTTTGATTTAATTTCATGGGAATGCAAAATCAGGGAACCAAGGAGCGGAGGCGGTACACAGATCGGTACAGGAACCGACCCAACATTTTCATGCTTTGTTGATGGCACAAGTAACTGAGTGAGGAACTTGGGGGCATTAACGGAGCGCTTCCGTTAGGAAGTGGGATTCAAGTCTACTGGCACGAATCTCGACGCAGTTACCCCTAGAGGCCAAGAACCGGTCGCCGAATGCAAAATGCGTGGATAAGAACATAAACCTGTTGCTCTTTGTGGATAGAATCCATGCCTCTGCTTCTCCACTCAATTTGTTCTTTCCCAAGCACCGCTAAATCTGTCTTTCAAACCAAACCAAAACCATGCTTCCTCTCTCTCTCACACCTTACAAAGAACCCCACTTTATCCCTGAAGAAACAAGCATCCGTTACTTGTGCAACATTACAAGATGAGAATGAGATGTTCCCTCAAACTCATGAAATTACAACCAAAACCAAGTATGCGCTTCTACTTGAAGCCTATCAATTATTCCAAAAAATGATCAATCAAGGCCATAAACCCACGCCGTCAGTGTGCAATACCTTAGTTTCTGCGCTTTGCGATCATGGCATGTTCAGAAAAGCTGTGTGGATTGTGGAGTTCATGCTCCGCAGTGATGTTACTTTGCTTGACGAGGTTTGCACGCTCATTATAAAAAATCTATTTACCATAGGAGCATACGAGTATGCCATCCAACTGCTCGATGAAATGGAGCATAGAGGCTGCACTGTCAATCCAAATGTGTGTGACACCATGACAAATTCAATGTGCCGTGAAGTTGTCACATGCCAGGGTTGGCACATTTGGGATAAACTAATTCAGAAAGGACTTGCACCAACTCACCCAAAAACTATTAACAAATTGTTAAGGGTTGCTTGTCCACAGGGAGGCGCCTACTTGACTGTTTCTATGTTAACCCAAATCTTGTTAAGAGGTGGAGAACCAGACTCTAGATGTTACCAGGTGGTTCTAATAGCATACAAGGAAGACAACCTAGTTAATAAGGCCTTGGAGCTATTTTTGGTATTGCCCCCTTGTTTGAAGTATCATTTGAAAACCTATAACATTTTATTAAATGCATTGGGTCAACAAGGCCGGTGGAACGAGGCAGAGGCACTCTTAGATGACATGATGGAGAGAGGAATCATGCCCAATATTGTAACTTACCAGATTTTGGTTTTAACCATAGCAAACAAAGGATATACACATGAAGCATTGGAAATTGTTGAACAACTTGTTATAAATGGGTTTGAAATTGACGCATGTTGCGTCAATCCGATAATCTTGCGTTTTTGTTTAGAAGGCCAGGTGAACATGGTCCACAAATGTTTGAAAAACATGGAAAGATGGAAGTGCCCTTTCACCTATCACACATATGGGTCTATTGCCCTCCTTTGCAAGAGAGGGATCTTAGATGAGGCATTTCAAATTTTGGAGTCATTGCGCCAAAAGCAGGATAAAGACCTGCACTCTTTTTATGGGAAAGAAATGTTTTCATACCTGTGTTCTGAAGGTAACACCTTCGAGGCATTGCAAATTCTAACCAAGCTAGAGCAGGTACAGGTACAGGTACAGTATACACCCAAGTTACAAACCTTGTTATATGTTGTAGACGGTTTGAACAAGGAATGCTTCCATGAGGAGGCAGTGGAGATGTTTGAAGTGATGGATAAGTATAATGTTGGGCCAAATATTGACAACTATAATAAGCTTGTTTTACAATTATGCAAGGGGGGGAGAATAGATCTGGCAATTAATTCTCTTGAAAAAATGGTAATGAAGGGGTATGAGCCGACGGAGAGGACGTATGTGATTATTATCGAAGCAATTGGGAACCTTGAGAGGAAAGATTTAGTAGGGGAATTGTTGAGTGAGTTGTATGCAAGAGGGAAAGTTAGCCAAGAGAGTATGGAAAAGATTAGCTTGAAGTTTTGCTTGGATAATGTTGGATTTTAGTTTGCAAAAATGGCACTAAATCTGTCTATCAAATTCTCTTCTTCTTGTGTATTGCATTCATCAATTATCTGTTGAGATGGCATGAGAGATGAAGAAAAACCTAGCTTGGAAGATTTGATTGAATGACATATACACCCTTCTTGTCCTTTTCATTTCATTTTCTGATGAGAACTTTTGTAGCCAAAATTGTTGCCTGAGTTAAAACTGAAAAATGTTAAAACCATTCTGAAATTATCTAAAAATACATTTCAAGTTCAATTGATGAAACCAAACTTCCTTCTGCAATGCATCAAAGACACTGGCCAGAAGGCCATTTTGAGCACTTGATCTCTGGTTTTTTACAACACATACAAAGCGAAAATTGGCCCTTCTATTGTGATAATTATGTATGTGTGAATAGAAGGGCACATAATCAGTATGAAAACATCTCCACTGGTATGGTGCCCTTCACATATCATAATTAGTATCACACATACATAATTGAAAATACTGACAGCTTATTACCAAATATTCACATATCATAATTGGTATGGTGCCCTTCTATTGTGATAATTATGTCATTTTTACTGTTTAGTTGAGAAAGAAAAATTGAACTTCTATCTTTGAGCGAAAATATCTACAAATACAGATATCATGACAATTTATTCTTGTTTGATTTCTGAATCTATTCTTAATCTATACTATTTTCTGATTTTAGTTTATCTGTTTATTTATATTTGTTGATGAATGTAGAATGGCCCATATATTCATATTTAAGATTGTTATAATATGATATTCTAATGCTTGTATAGTTGTATTGGTATCCTTGTCTCTATTTGTGAAATTTTGACTTTAAATCTGATTTTGAGCAAATTATTGAGTTGGCTTCTTTGCCTATATACTGAATGTTTGTCCAATTCTGATGGTGTCTAATTTGTTTACAGTTCTTTTACTGTGTCTAATTCTGTGGGTGCTGAGATTTCACGTGGAGTTGCAATTTGCCATTTTTTTGGTCATTTATGGGTAAAGATTTTAACAGAGCAATTTTGGCTTCGTGCAGCGCACGAACCACATGCAGCACTGTTTTGATTCTATAATCCGTGTGCTGCATGAAGCCAAAACTGGTCTGTTAAAATCTTACTCTCATTTATGAATCTGGTAAATTATAGTAATAGATTTTGTTTTTGGCTTTGTAAGCTTATGATGCTCTAAATAAGAGTTGTAACTGATATGTAATGGTGTTGTATTGTCATTTGTAACTAAACGATTTTTTAAGCAAATGTGATTTTCTATTTTTCTTGTTTCTATTTGCAACTTTCCATTTGTAACTAAACGATTCTTTTATATTAAGACTTAAAATGGTCTAGTTAGTGAACGCCAAGGATGCACTTTCTAGAATAGAAAAGGAACTAAATTCTAGACACTAAACTATATCTCTAAGAAGATAAGTCGAGTGAATTTGAGAGTGTTGAGAAGATATTTAAGTTTAAGCTCACTCAAGAATGAAAGCTTTCAATAATGCACAATAAATACTTTTTGAATGTAGGAGGTGACTAGTTTGGTCAAATATGAAGTGGAGTAACTCCTTTTATAATGGGGGCTCCAGATTTGCCAGTTCTTTTCAGACAGAAATGATCAGTTTCAGAACGAATTGTACGAATATTGCAATTAAGGTTTCCGCAATGAATAAATTAATGTTAACCATTCTGAATGTTTATATCGATTCAGGATGATTAGTACAATTTACCCACAAAACTTGATAAGCGTTCCAAAGGATGACATCCGTCCTGGATGGAACTAAATTGGGATTTTCTAGGATTTTATGATTTGATCCGTTCCATACAATTTGGTCCATTCCAAACGGATGCTCCAGGAATCAACGATTCTCAAATATACTTTACTTAACTACTTGATTATTACAAATCTATAGTTTCGTAAAATCTTGTTGATTTTTGAAGTTATTCAAATAAGACTTGCAATTAAGATATTCATGAACTTTGGTTCATCACATAATTGCAATTAAGGTCTTGAACTTGCAAACTCACTCAATCATGTAAACAGTTAAATTCAACTAATGTATGTTTTGCAAATTATGTCAAACAAAATATTTGAAGATTGCATACAACCAACAATAAAGGCGGAAACTTTTATTAAAAGAAAATTAATAAATTAATTATCGTGATTGATGAAGGTTTACGGTTAATTTTAAAAAGTAGGAAAACCATTACAGAAAAACACAATCAGAGGACGTTACAGAAAATCACGGCCAATTTAGCGCAACTTCAATTAACAAACGAAATGGTTTAACACAGTCTGTGATCTTCAGCAACGACCAGAAATAAAATAATAAAATTGAACCGTTATACTTGATAACGGACACGACCAAGAGGAGAAAAAACAATAAAAAGGGTGCTGATATCAATATGAACTTATTGTTCATTGGTTGATTTATTCGCGTAGGCTTAATAACGACTAAAGACCATTGACCGGGGAATAGCACTGACCAACAAGCAAAGCTTCTTCTCTTCTACCCAGTCTTCTTCCATAGGCTCAAAAGAGGAAATAAATCTGCTGCGATTCAAAGGGATTGCAGGATCCTGTTATTCCAAATTCAACCTTTCATTTTTTAGATTCGTGCATATAAAACAACTTCTATTGAGATGTGTGTATTCCAAAAAATAAAAGGTTGGATTTAGAATAACAGATTCCTGCAATCCCTTTAGATCACAGCAGATTTATTTCCCTCAAAAGAAGGTAAAGACAAATTCAAGAAACAAGCTTCCTATGACCGTCTACAACACATGGCCTTATTGCAATAACGGCTGGTTTGTATTGCAATAACGGCCGTTATTGCATAGTATCAAAATGGTAATAAACACCATAGATTAAAATAATATCAGAATTCAATAAAATCATTTTTTTCTATCAAAATTCAACACCTGTGCATATCTTACTTACCATGACAGAACGCAGACTTATTTGTATTGCAATTTGCAAATAAAACTTATGGAAAGAGAGAAATTCAAGAAAACCACCCACGAGGAGGAATTCAGATCCAGTGAACTAAATCAAAAATTGGGTTTCAGATCAGGACCGTTCAATTCGAATCTGAAATCATTTATCCGAAAGTGGAGAGCACACATCTCAAGAGACGGATTTGAATCCCGACACAATCCTGAGCCGGCTCAGATTCAAATTGAACGGTCTGGATTCAGAACCCAAAAATTGAGTTACTTTAGGGAATGCCATTGTTTGACCCTAATTTATTTTCCATATATAAGGAATGCCATTGTTTCACCGTACTTTTGAGAAAAGATAAAAACTCAAACTACTGTGATGGTTGGTAGTTCATCTATTTAGTACAAAAAAAAATGGGCTCATATGCAGTTTTAAATTTTTATGAAAAAATTAAGTCAAAGTTATTTAATTTCTAATATTTAATAAAAAAAAATCGAATTTCGAACTTATAAATCTATCCACCGAAAATATTATACGAGGAATCTCACTATCTCAGTTCATCCTTGATAGATACATGCTTGCTTTCTCGAGAAAACGTCTTGCATTGATACATTCAATGCAACTTATTCATTACTTGGACTCTTTCAACATTGACATTCAATGCAACTTATTCAAATCATACGCTTATACTTTATTCATACATCCATCACAGTCAAAGTATACCGAGTCAAATCAACATCTGAGATCTCCCAACCAAAAGATTCCAACTAACATCTTTTGCATATAAATACACATTCCCACTCTAACACAACACAACCAACAAAATTAAGAGAAGAAAGAGATATCAAAATCACCATTCAACTAAGCTCCAACAAATTAACAAAGAAAGGTCAAGAAATTATGAGCAATATGGCAAGTTTGAGAACCCAAGGCCTCTGTTTACCCTCCACATCTTACTCGACTCAGCGCCGTTCTATTTCTTGCCGTGCAAACCTCCGTATCAGTACCTCTGATCTTAGTCCAAGGAGAACGGCTGCAATTAAAAATCGAGAGCCCATGATCAAACTAGAGGATCTAACCTTAAACCAACAACAATACACTGTCATCACCGAAATCACCAAAAGAAGGTCACCTCGCAGCCCGAAAGAGAGCTCATTGTCACTTGAGAAGCTACGGGCCATAGCCGAGGCCGTAGCTGACAGAGCAGAGATGCATGATATAATTGGTACACAGAGAAATAATTGGAACCATCTGTTCCTCCACTCTATCAACTCGTTGTCGCTCTCGGCCTCTCTCATGACCGGTGTATCTGTAGTCGTACCATCACACCTAGCGTTCAAGCTCTCATCTATGCTTCTATTTTCAGCTGCAGCCGGCATGATGGTCATAGTTAACAAGATACAACCATCTCAGTTGGCTGAAGAACAACGTAATGCGACTAGGCTGTGGAAGCAACTCGGGCGTGAGATCGGCCAAATGCTAAGTACAAAATCTCGTTTCACAAAACGAGATGTCAATTTGGCGATGGATAAGGTGCTTGCACTTGACAAAGCTTACCCACTTCCTTTGCTCCCCGGCATGCTGGAAAAGTTCCCTAAGAAGGTGGAGCCCACATGTTGGTGGCCTCGAAAGGAAAATGAACAGAAACAGAATTTGCAAAATGAGAGCAAAATCGATGGAAATGGATGGAACAAGGAGTTGGAGGAGGCAATGACAGGTCTACTAAATGTGCTAAGGACTAAAGATGAGCCTAATTACCTTCAGATTGGCAAGTTGGTTTTAAGCATCAACAAGTGTTTAGCCATGGCAGGACCCATAATTGCTGCATCAGCTGCGATCACAGCCGGGCTAGTGGGTTCTCCAATCGGCGGATCATGGGCACCGGTGGTCTCAGTTGTCGGGGGAGCTTTAGTGCCGGTTGTGAATACATTGGGACATGGTGCACAGTTGGGGATGATCTTTGAGTTGCTTAGGAACTGTGCTGGGTTTTACCGGCGGTTGCAAGAGGAGATCGAGCACAACTTGAGTGAGCCGGATGTTAACTCGCGGGAAAATGGAGAGGTCTTTGCAACGAAGGTAGCATTGCAACTTGGGAGAAACATGTCTGATCTCAAGGAAGTTGCAGCATTAGCTAGTCCCTCATGTAAAGCCCAGGACTTTAAGGAGTTTGCCGGGAAACTGTTTTAAATTTATTTATTTTTTTTGCTTTTCTTGACCATGAGTATATCAATTGTAAAGGAAAAGACAATTTTTTAACATGATGAATTCACACTCATTTGATCTTAGTATGAGAAGTTAGTGTCAGGTAGCTAAACTTCTGACAGGTAACCTGTATCAGAAGTTCATTATTTTTATAGTAGAAATGTGGGGGTCAAGCCCCTCAGAGAAGTTTATTATATTAAGACATAAAATGGTCTAGCAAATGCCCTTCTCAAACTTAGAAGAAAATTTGGGATCATAGCAAAAGGAATTGTGCTAAAATCAAATGTATGTGCCACTGTAGATGTTCGCACAGATTTTTTGAATTAAATAATTAGTTTTCAAATCATGGACCAGTATAGTAATTATGTAACTCCATAAAATGTTAAAATATTCATGATTCAGACCTTCAAAGAATATACCATTATTAAACAACTCGTGCTAGTTGTGAATCTGTCAGTAAACTAAACTCAGTGAACTCAGTTTTCTATGGCTTTGAAAATCCCCTGGTACTGGTACCAACGTGCCGTACAAGATACATTGACACTGGCAACTCTTGTGAGACAATTTATTTTCTTCTATTTTCAATATCCTGTAATAATAATATATGCTGCCTCTACTTTATAAGATATTGAATTTTTATAAAATAATATACGGGTAATTGAGGAATTTATTATCCTTCCTATAGTAATAAATTCCTCACTTACCTGTATTGTAACTAAAAGATAAATTTCTCTTTAAACCCAATTCTTGTAAATACAGTACAGATTCAACTAATTTGATTATCAACCAACTTATCTTCACAAAATCATCATAACAATTCATAGTTTTATACTCATTATGTAGATCTTCACACAGATTTTTGAATTAAATAATAGTTTACAAGTCATGGACCAGTATAGTAATAATGTAACTCCATAAAATGTTAAAAAATTCATGATTCAGACCTTCAAAGAATATACCACTATTAAACAACTCATACAAGTGTGAATTTTGTCAGTAAACTTTACTCAGTGAACTCAGTTTTTTATGGCTTTGAAAAACTCTTGATACTGGTACCAACGTGCCATACAAGATACTTTGACACTGGCAACTCTGGCAACTCTTGATAGAGTATAGTTTATGCAATTATGTATATTAATTTGCATTTGATCCTTATATTATCTTTCAGAATAAGATGGAAGTAAAAAAAATTACAATTGGAAGATGTAATTATATATCATTATTTCAACGCAAAGTATAAACAAAATAACCTGTACAGGTACCAGTGAGTAGAATCCTAGATAGGTTCACCTCACTATTTCAATCTTATAGACCTGTATATGTACCAGTGAATGTACAGGTATCACTTATCAGGTACCACCTGAACGTTAACGAGCTACTTTTACAATTTGTACCTTGTAAGTTGTAGAATAGCATAATCGAGCAAATATTAACTTTTGAACATAAATTCTACAAACTTTACAACAATATAAGCAATAAATAACTTCAACTGAATATATATTGTGATCCTTTTTTTAGCTTGATCCCTACACTTCTTGTTTCTAATTGCACAAGTTTCTTCAACAACTCGATCCATAATTCACGTACAACAAAATAAAGATCTGAATTGGTAATATTTTGGCTTGCATAGATGATGCAATCAGCTTAGCACATGCTATCATATGAAGCAACAACAAAGTATTTAGCCCTGAATATCTACAACTTTCCAACTTACCCTTGACCTAATTTTGTCTCAGCTAATACTTAATTTGGTGTATCATAAAACTTCTCCGAGGAAAACTGAAAGTTTCTTGCATACCAATGAACACATTCTACCAATAACTAGCATTAACTTGCTTACAAGTGAACACACTTTCACTTGCTTACCAGTATCTTACATTCACTTGCTTACAGTAATTTACTTACCAGTATATTGCAGCATGTAGAAACACAAATAGAAACACACTTAAGGCACAAACTAAAAATTTAATACAATAACTTGTGCAAACTGAAAGTTTAATATATGACTAGGAGAAAACTGGAAGTTTTGGATTTTTCATTGTGACATCAACTTCTAATAATCTTTTTGGATTTTTCATTGTGACAATAAACGTCTAACTATGGATGCACAATCAGGAGCTGATCCATGTACTGCTTATCAATAGTGCTTTTTAGTATAAATCCGAACATTTAAAGAGCAACCAACATACTTGCCATTTACAAAAAGAAGGGATGAAAAAAAATACCCATCAAAATGGATGTCGAAAGAGAGCTCGCCGTTGTGAAAATCTGTACGTAGCATCAAATTAACGAGTTCTTCACTTGAGAACCATCGCTCAAGATCAGAGAAGGAGAAAGTTCTGATGAAAAGGAAAAAGAACAAATCAGACCGGTTGGGTTCAAGTTCAAAATTGGACATTCTATGGGTTTCTGGTTTGGATCAGATTGGCATGTACTGTATTTGATTATTAAGACCTCAACATCTCAAACTTACACTTTGGGTTATTTAGCACAATCTACATGCTGGGAACTTGAGACCCATATCCATTCACATAATCTACAGAAAAAGGAAAACACAAAATTTTCAAAATTGCTCTGAAAGTCCAATAAATACCTGCATTTCATAAACATATGGCCGCCGGTCTTCCATCTGCTCTCATCCTGAGACCCTCTGAGATATCCAGTAGGCTAAAAGATCTGGTACTGACCTGGTACTTGTTTCAGTAACCATCTCTAATATGAACTTAATCTTTTCAGAACATTAATTTCAATTGTATACCTTCTATTTAGCCATGAATTTCAATCTTCCATCCAGATCCAGTGTGGATAAAAAACTCCCATTTAACTATTCATGATTGTCTTGTTTAACATGTACATTTTCTTATTTAAATATTGAGTAATTTATTATATTTTGAATAAAACTCGTTCATTTTACAAAGATTTTGGTAACATATCTTTGGAGGCTTCAAATTTTAGCCACCAAATTATATAGAACTTGAGTTTTACAACCACGAGTTATTTTATGTTCACATTATGCACAGTGGAAGAACAGCCTGCCGTACATATATTCACAAAATATTCATGATTGGCATGCAAATAATTATATATACAAACAATAACATGATAGCACTTACTGCCACATATATATTCATAATCAAAGCCGGCCATACAACATATTAAGGTCATAATTTAGATATATACAATGGAAATAAATACCCAACATGGTAAATGATTACAAGATATCAAATTTCACCATATTAGAATATTAGTTGGAATCAAAATAAATCCCAAGTTAGAAAAAAATTAACCCAAGTGCCAGCAGTAACGACCTATATATAAGTGATCTCATAGCATATATGCAGAAACACACCTCAATCTTCCTTAAATCTTGAGTACCTGAAACCAACACAAGTGAAAACAAGTAGGTAAATTTGTAATACTAAAATTACTTTGAAAAAAACACTGATCACTAAAAGAGTTAAGAAGGTGGTCAAATAAGAAAAACTAAACTAAATATCTAACTAATTAAACAAAAAGCTGAGTTAATACTCAGTTAAACTTACTTGGCTCTTAATGCATGCATAATTGATATCGGAGAGCTATACCAGACTAGGCACAAGCCAAGAGCCCACTTTATCAAAAGGGCAAGGCAGCACCTCAGTTGTACCATCTCTTATATCATATCTACAAAGATATCGCTCATCTTTCAGGAAGTAAATGCAATTCCCTTTGAATCCAGCAAAGTTACTGGCGCAGAACGACAACCCACGATAATATTGCAGAAACAACATTTGGTCACCAATATCAGTGATTTTCACCCAACAAGGTTTCGCTTTTCCATCACCAAAATTAAGACAGTATATATCAAAGTGGCACTGCTCACCCTCATAATATTGGAACAACCTCAAGATCTTTCCTCCTGACTCAACCATAACTGTGCAACCTTCTAGAAGACGGTTTGTGCCCTCTGGTGGTGCGACTTGATAAGCCAACTTTTTGGTGGCAATATCAATAACATTTGTAATCTGAGTTTCTCTATCAAGGCTGAAGTATTGTCCCCTATAAAATGCATTAGCACTGTTGCCGACCCCTCCTACATAGACCCAATCATCAGCACCAGGTCGCCAAAAAGCCATCATCTTGTGTGGGAAACTCCATTCGATATTATGATGTACACAATAATTTTCAATTAAAGGCGGCGATATGACCACAATATCACCGCCTTTAATTGGATCTGGACCAATATAGTCAGGGAACCCAAAGACATTAACCCAAGGGGCATAAATCTGATCATTAGTAAGAGGATTAAGGAGATACATCTGGAAACTTTTTGAATGAGAGGCAAGTAGCGGCATGCGGGGCCCTCGAGCCTGGCACGGCGGGAGCCTGGACAAATGATAGTTTGAACTTTACCAGATGAGAGGCAGTAGAAGCGTATAGTGGCATTTTCAAAATGTCTTTCAGGGTGTTGACGATGCTCTAGAAGCCAGGGGAGTTGTGGGGGATAATCGTTGACCGGGGCTGATAACCGCCAACTCTTGCACACGGCACGGAAGCGTATGAAATCAGAGATATCAGGGAGATTTTTGTAGAAGAGATGGAGAACGTCTTCTGGAAGTTCTGACCAGTTTCTCTCTATGCGGACGTCATCAGTACCGCTTCGCTCTCCCATGGTGACAGTGGTTATCTTTCGCTTGGGCATCTGATATTGAGAGAAACAAGTGTAGTTAATACTAAAGAAGGCCAAAGTTTGTTATTCATAATTAATTAAGCATGATAGTGCCATTAAAAAAAAACATAAAAGTCTTCTTTTACCTTCCCTTTCTAATTATAAGGTAGAAAATTTTCTAGTCATTTATACTTAATCGACCACATATGCTAATCACTCACAAAAATGCAGTGAATCCCCAATTTATAACCCTAAACATTGCATGTCATATTTAAAACCCTGAAAGGTACCTACTAAGGCATGATTGCAATACTTACCTTAACCTAAATTAAACCAAAAAACAATTATTGATGTTCAATACAGAGAAAATAGTTCAAACATGTGAAAATCAACAAAAAAAGACATCCAACAAAGCACAATCATAAAAGATAAAGGTTCTCAACAACTAAAGCAGGAAGTTCAGCAAAGGAAGAAACATATGACATTTGAGAAAAGGACTAATACCACAATTATAACCAAATTCTATCCCTTTTCAACCAAATAAAAAACCCAAACAGAAAATAAGGTTATCAGCAAATAAAAAACATCACTTAACACATTTAAAACACAAAAGAACAAGATTTAACACATTAAAACACTGGTTCTTCCCCTATTCTCCCAATTAAAAAGCCCAAACAGTATAGAGGGTCTCAGCAACTCAACACTGGTTCTTACCCTATCACACTCAAGCACAGTTCAGCACAACACAAATTAAGCAAATAAGGCCACATTAGGTTCAGATCAGCAATTAAGCAAAGGCACAAAAATATTACTAAAACTAAAAACATTTTGGTAAATATTACCAAAATTAAATTGATTCAGTACCAGCCTCAACAAACTATCAAGATGCAACCAAAAACCACAAAATCTTTTATTCTAGGTGGTCTGAATGAAAACACTGTTCGTAAATAAAAAAAAAGTTATATTAAAAGCTAAACCCTAAAGCCTATAAACACTGTTTGTAATTTGAATAAATAATAACAAAATTAAATTCTGACCGTGGTGTTGAGAGAGGGTGTCAGCGACTGGGAGATGTGTTGTAGGGTTTTGTGAGAGAGCGGCAGTGAGGAATAGAGGTGAAATTAGTGGTTTGATTTGTGAAACTTGAGTAAAAAGGATGGAATCAGAAAGAGCAAAGCACTGTTGAGAAAATTGCTAAGCCATCCACCTATTGTACGAAATGAGGGGGGAACAATCCTCTACATTAACTTAAAAGCTATTTTTGTGTTAATGCATCTTGACCGTCTGATTTTAATACAGAGCTCTTAATATTGGTACGGATCTAGTCCGCACAAGTTTAAATCAGATTGTATGGTTGAGATGCATTAACTCAAAAAATTGCCTTTTGAGTTAATGCAGAGGATACGAATTCCTGAGGGGACGGAGAATTCATAGAAATTAAATCTGCTGCGATTCTCGAAGAGATCGGGACGCTGCTTTTCCATATCTAATTTTTAATTTTTTTTTAGATTCATATATGAAAATAAATTTTCTTAGAGATTTATGTATTTCAAAAAATTAAAGATTGAATATGAAAAAACAGGTTTCCTGAGATCCCTAAAAATCACAGCAGATTTGTTTCTGAATTCATATCACATATTATTATTTTTTTATTGAACGCAAGCCTGCCTCGGCCCATTATTGCCATGAAGGCCCAATTTACGGCCCAGTTCTTTTACGATTAGAACGATTAGGCCCGGCATGGAATGGAGCCCGACAAGCGTGCACAAGCTGACCACCATGGATCGGATCGGAACGCCTCCGCTTCCCTGGATTCTCAGTTTCTCACCCTCTAAGATATCTCATATTTGACGTGACTTTTCGGAGATCTCAACCGTTCAAATACGTTCAAATACGTTCTACACGATTCTGAACGCTCAAATTATACCGCCCCTACGCTATCCCCCAATAGGCACAGGACACGTCGGTCACGCAAAATATGAGATACCTCAGAGAAGAAGCACTCGCCTCCCTCAAGGCACAAGTTAACTGAGAGAATGCTAAGAACCGGCTGCCGAATGCTAAATGCGTGGATAAGGCGATCGATCGCGCGCGCTCTCTCTCTCTCTCGTTAATAGAATCCATGCCTCCGCTTCTCCACTCAATTGGTTCTTTCCCAAGCACCGCTAAATCTTTGTTTGAAACCAGATCAAAGGCATGCTTCCTCTCTCTCTCTTACCTTACAAAGAACCCCACTTTGTCTCTGAAGAAACAAGTACGCACTACTTGTGCAACATTACAAGATGAGAATGAGATGTTCCCTCAAACTCATGAAATTACAACCAAAACCAAGTATGCGCTTCTACTTGAGGCCTATCAATTATTCCAAAAAATGACCAATCAAGGCCATAAACCCACGCCGTCAGTGTGCAATACCTTAGTTTCCACGCTTTGCGATCATGGCATGTTCAGGAAAGCTGTACAGATTGTGGAGTTCATGCTCCACAGCGATGTTACGTTGCTCGACGAGGTTTGCACGCTCATTATAAAAAATCTCATTACCATAGGAGCATACGAGTATGCCATCCAACTGCTCGATGAAATGGAGCATAGAGGCTGCACTGTCGATCCAAATGTGTGCAACACCATGACAAATTCAATGTGCCGTGAAGCGGCCACATGCCGGGGTTGGTACTTTTGGGATAAACTAATTCAGAAAGGACTTGCACCGACTAAACCAAAAACTATTAACAAATTGTTATGTTTTGCTTATCCACAGGGAGGCGCCTACTTGACTGTTTCTATGTTAACCCAAATCTTGTTAAAAGGTGGAGAACCAGACTGTAGGTGTTACCAGGCGGTTCTAAGAGCATACAGGGAAGACAACCTGGTTAACGAAGCCTTGGAGCTATTTTTAGTGTTGCCCCCTTGTTTGAAGTATCATTTGGCAACCTATAACATTTTATTACATGCATTGGGTCAGCAAGGCCGGTTGAACGAGGCAGAGGCAATCTTAGATGACATGATGGAGAGAGGAATCATGCCCGATATTGTAACTTATATGAATTTGATAGTAGCTATAGCAAACAAAGGGTACACCCAGGAAGCATTGGAAATTGTTGAACAACTTGGCATAAATGGGTTTGAAATTGACGCAGGGTGCTTCAATCCGATAATCATGCGTTTTTGTTCAGAGGGCCAGCTGAACATGGTCCACAAATGTTTGAAAAGCATGGAAAGATGGAAATGCCCTTTCGACTCCGGCACATATGGCGCTATTGCCCTCCTTTGCAACAGAGGGATGTTAGATGAGGGATTTCAAATTTTGGAGGCATTGCGCCAAAAGCAGGGTAAAGATCTGCACTCTTTTTATGGGAAACAGGTGTTATCATACCTGTGTTCTAAAGGTAACACCTTCGAAGCATTGCAAATTCTGACCAAGATAGAGCAGGTACAGGTACAGTATACACCCAAGTTAGAAACCTTGTTATGTGTTGTTTTCAGTTTGGGCAAGGAATGCTTCCATGAGGAGGCAGTGGAGATGTTAGAAGTGATAGATAAGTATAATTTTCGGCCAGATATTGACAACTATAATAAGCTTGTTTTACAATTATGCAAGGGGGGCAGAATAGATCTGACAATAACAGCTCTTGAAAAAATGGTAATGAAGGGGTGTGAGCCGACGGAGCGCATGTATGTGATTATTATCGAAGCGATTGGAAACCTTGAGAGGAAAGATTTAGTAGGGGAGTTGTTGAGGGAGTTGTATGCAAGAGGGAAAGTTAGCCAAGAGAGTATGGAGAAGATTAGCTTGAAGTTTTGCTTGGATAATGTTGGATTTTAGTTTGCAAAAATGGTGCTAAATCTTCTTGTTGTGTTGGATTCATCAATTATCCGTTGAGATGGCACGAGCGATGAAGAAAAACCTAGATCAGAAGATTTGATTGAATGACATATATACCCTTATTGTCCTTTTCATGTCATTTTCTGATGAGAAATTTTGTAGCCAAAATTGTTGCCTGAGTTAAAATTGAAAATGTTAAAACCATTCTGAAATTATCTAAAAATACTTTTCAAGTTCAATTGATGAAACCAAACTTCCTTCTCCTTCCCTTTCTGCTCGGTCCAATACCTGAAATAAAATATGTAAAATAATTAGTTTTACAAACAACAATTATAGAATTCATCATATCTCAATTTTACAGGATTACAACTCAAACAACAAAATGATTAAAGAAACAAAAGGCACTGTTAAATGAAATTTACATTCAATTATTAGAATTTGAAGCTTGAAAATTTAGTACTATATGTTATTTGTACCAATTTTTTTCTATAATTAAAGTGCTTAATTAAGACCTGAAACTTAACAGTATAATGGAGTAGCCTAATTTCAGATCTTTAGAGTCTTCGACATCCAAAGAAACCAAGTGCTTGAAAATCTAACATTTTTCAGAAACCAAGAAAATTTCGATTATCTATTCCTTGAGATAAATTATTTTCTCATATAATTTTAAAGGCATAATATCAAAATTAAAAGTGAGTAGATATAATATTACCTTCTGGTCTTCTTCACTAAGCAAGTCACAAGGAGTGGATGGCTTAGAAACTACAAAAAAAAATATACATATATCAAAAAGTTTTTGTTGAATAGATTAAAAAAAATTACAAAATAATATCGAATTATACCATTACTCTGGATCTGGAACATTTACTAAGATTCGACACAGGTGTCATTAGTAAACAGTAATCCAGCAACATTCTTTGTTATAACAAAAAAAATGAAGAATGAGATTTTTGGGGTTGTTCGTAAAGGGAAACTATATATGTCCAAATTTGAATAGTATTGTTCATGAATTCATAATTTTGTTTCTAAAACTTTCAAATTTGCCTATTTTGCTACCCCTGTATATAAATTAGGAGGGTTCAAATACCTCTATTTTTTGTGTCTCCATCCTACCTCCTTTTTTTAATAACTTTAATAATTCAAAATTTAAAACTTAAAAGTCAAAATAAAACTGTTGAATATGATACATCATTTTATCTATGCACATGTAAAAAAAATGTGACATTTCAATTTTGTTTTGGTTGTCATCAAGAGTTTGTAAAAATATACTAATGTGGATCATTTATAGACGTTGATTTTTCAAATGATTGATTTACATAAAAACAAAATCAAAATGTCATATTTTTTATGAGCACATAGAGAAAACAATATAAATCACATCTAACAGTTTTATTTTGATATTTATGATTTAAATTTAAATTTATTAATGTTTTTAAAAATAGAAGCACGATGGAGACACAAAAAATGGAGACATTTGAACCCTCATCTATATAAATTTTATATGTACTAACAATAAAAAATGATTATTATAGGAAACCTATATCATTTTTCTCTTACTTACTACAGTATTAATTTTGATATATTTATTTTATTACTTTTAAAAACATATGACGAATTATTAGTTTATTTTTTGTGTATAAAAACATTAATGAATTTTAAACCAATACATTTGTAAAGGATAATTTTTCCGAATCAAGTTTGAATAATACAATGTATGTTGATTTAAAAAAATTTGAATTTAAATTACAAGATAATTTTTCATTTATATATATTAATAAATTGATAGTCAACGTACTAATAAATAAACTGTATTAGGAAGCATTCTACCGACTTTGTAAAGACAGGCTGTCCCTTGATGGTCAACTTCTATCTCTAGATTTTTCATCTCTCATCACCGTCTCCTTGTACCTCATTCTTATCCCAAACACCCCGTTGACCCCAACCTATCGCTCAAATATTTCCCTCTCTCTTTGTTTGCTGTTTTCAGATCTTAAAATGACAGGAGTTGAGTTGACAGTGGGAGGGTGGTTTGCGTCTGCCGTCATTGGCAAGGTAGTCGACAAAGGGCGCTCCTACCTCGGTGACTACTGTGGTCGGCACACTCGGACCAGGGAGATGCTCACAAACTTGGAGATTCAACTTCCCCAAATCCAATGCGTGGTTCAAGCAGCCGAGAAGCGGCAAATTACTAACAAGGGTCTCGACACATGGCTCAAGAATCTCAAATATGCTGCTTATGAGGCAGAAGATATTCTGGATCACTTTGAGGCCAAGAGGATTCGTGAGAGTATCAAGCAAAAGGGTAAGGTTAGTGAAATTGCCTCCTCATCTGGTAAGATGGTTAAGAATCTGTTTTCTCCTGATAAAGATTTGAAGAAGTTGAAATCTATTGTTAAGAAGCTAGATAAGGTGTGCATGGGGGTGGGGGATTTCATTAGAGCTTTACAAGTTGATAGTGACGAACATTTGGGCAATCTTGGTATTGAGACAAGCTCCACTTTAGCCCCTGGTGTTACCATATTTGGCCGGGATGAAGAAATCAAGTTAATTCTGGACAAGATATTGAATGTTCTATATGGAGATTTTAACCACAAACCTGTAGATTATCCTAATTTACAAAAGGGAGAAGGAGAAGGGAGCAGTAGCTCTTCTGATAAGATATTCAAGAATTGGTTAAGCTGGGGTACACCTGGAAAACTTATGTTCATTGAGACAGTTATAAAGGATTATGATGCACCAGAACAAAGTATAAAATTTAAAAAGAGTGATAAGCCAGAACAAAGACAAAATATAGTAACAACCATTACTACCATACCAGAACCTCAATCCATCAGCTATAGGAAACTAGCAGTTATACCCATTGTTGGTCTAGGTGGTGTTGGGAAAACTACTCTTGCTAAAATGATCTACAACGAAGAGAGAGTGAAAGAACATTTTGATTTACATGCCTGGGTTTATGTCTCAGAAAATCATGATGCTAAGAAATTTATGCAAGAGATGTTATTTTCTTTTAACAAGAGTAGTATGGATTTTGGATCTCCAACAACAGGCTCCGAAAATTTGGAATTTTTTGAAAAGCAGCTTATTGAAACTATAAAAAAATCATAGGTTTTTACTTATCCTAGATGATTTGACTGACAGGACAGAGCACATATGGAGTAGGCTGAGGTCAGTGCTTTATTATGGGGAGGTAGGAAGTGTTGTTATTGTAACCACCCATAGCACAGACTTTGCAAAAGCAATAGGAACACTGCCTGAAGTAAAGCTGGATGTTTTGAAACCAGATTCCTTTTGGGAACTTTTTCAGTATTATGCATTTGGTGGTTTCATGTTTGGAGATAAGCCAACTTTGCCTTTGTCAAAACAAGAGGAATTGGAAAAAATTGGTAAACAGATAGCTGGAAAGTTGCACGGGTTGCCACTAGCAGGCGAGGTTATTGGAAAATTGCTGAGTACAAGATTAGAAAAATCATACTGGGAAGATATTTGTGGAAGTAGTTGGTGGAATATTGAAGGTGCCCGTAAGAAAATCCTTCCTTCTATTTGTGTTGGCTATAATTATTTGGAACCTGAACTAAAACAATGCTTTGTATTTTGTTCCATATTTCCAAAACAATATGTATATGAAAAGGAAAGATTGGTTCAGATGTGGATTGCACATGGCTTTATTCAACCTGGCAAAGAAGAGAAAGGTAGACTGGAGAAAGGAGAAATTAGATTAGAAGATATAGGAAGGAAGTGGTTTGGTAAACTCGTCGACAAAATCTTCTTTCAGCCAACATTAAATGATGGCAAGTACGTCATGCATGATCTAGTGCGGGACCTAGCTACTGCTGTTTCCACAAATGAATTTTGTTTTGTTAAAAGCCACGATAAGCATATCCCATCTTCATCCTGCCACTTGGGTATATATTGTGATAATTCAGAGGTAGAGTGGAAATGCAAGAATAATACAACACTACGAACTGTGATCCTTTTTTATATTCATAGAAGGAAAAATCGGCCGTTCAGGACCGAAATCTGCCGATCCGGACCCGATTCCGATTTTTCCTTCGACGCTGATATATTCATTAGCAATATCTTTGCCAAATACAAGGGTCTACGTGTGTTGGGTTCATCTCAAATTGTGCTTAAAACATATGATCCCCTTAATGCTGCTTGTCTACTGGGGCATCTCCGATTTGTGGATCTCTCCTTCACTGGTATTAAGTCGATTCCTGATGAATTTTGTTCCTTGTGCCATCTTGAGGTACTAGATGTGCGAGGGTGTAACTTTAAAAAGTTACCTAAAAGAATGAATCAACTTATAAACTTGCGGCATTTATATGCAAGCTCTGATACTATTTCTCTAATATCTAGTATAGGGAAACTAACCAAGCTCCAAACTCTTGAGGAATTCCGTATAGGAAATAGCGAGGGGCATAGGATTAGTGAGTTGAAGGACATGAATGAAATCAGCGGGCACCTTCTTCTGAGTAAGCTCAATAATGTATCTAGTAAAGAAGAAGCAGCTGAATGTAAATTAGACAAGAAAAAGTACCTCAAAAGTTTAGAGTTGAGATGTGATTACGGGAGTGACGTGAAAATAGAGATTCTTGATGCCCTAAAGCCAGCCCCCAGTTTAGAAATTCTAAAAGTCAAGAGCGACTTTTGCAGTTCTCTTCCAGATTGGATGTGCAAATCTCATCCTGTTTTTTACTATCTAAAGGTTATTCATTTATCCCAATTTATCTTAGAAAGCCTTCCTGCTTTTGGGGAGCTTCCTTCACTACAAATTCTCAGCTTTGATGCTTTACGATCAATTAATAAGATCGATAATGAATTTTATGGCAGATCCGATGTGATATTTCCATCTTTGAAGGAGTTGACATTCTCTGATATGTTCTTTTTTATAATCTGGGAGGATGGAGAGGCTGGAAAGACAATATTTCCACACCTCAAAAAGCTCCACTTGAATGATTGCCGGCCGAAAACGCTGCCTTTGAATTCATTAACCTCAGTGGTAGAGCTTACAATGTCAGGAGAGTATCGTAATGTTGGTAATATTCCAATAGTACCGCCTTCCCTTGCTTACTTTAGCATAACACACCGCGAATCTGTGACTATAGATTGTACTCGTTTAGAATCCCTTGAGGTTTTGCACCTTACGGATATTTACCGAGTTTACTTTGTTGGAGGGTTAAAGTACCTTGTTAAATTGAGAGAGTTAGTAATTAAAGATTGTAAGGAAATTCAACAGACCTACAAAGAACGTGTCTACGTCGAGATATCTCATGAAGAATATGAAACTCAATGTTTGCAATCTCTAACTTACCTTCACCTGTGCGGCAGAAATCGTCTCGCAAGACTAGGAAGGTTGCCTTCACTGCGTACGCTTTTGATTTCAGATTCTTATAATATGAACGATCAAATAAGTTGGTTCAACCAATTAACTTCCCTGGAAAAGCTTGAGTTCAGTAAAGTGATATGGCTTCCTTCCCAATTACATTTGTTCACTTCCTTGAAGAAGCTACACATTTCTTCTTGCCATTGGTTGTCATTACCAGAAGAAGGTTTACCACCAAAACTTGTAGAACTATACATCGAAGAATGCCCATATCTAATACGACGATGTGAACCAAATCAAGGGGATGATTGGCATAAGATATCTCATATTCCATTCGTCCACTTAATTGGGGAGATAGGAACACCAGAAGTATAATCTCCCTAGTCTCTTTTATCTTTCAAAGGTGTGTATTAATAAAAGGCAATTTTTTGTAACTCATTCTATTTTGCTTTCTATTTATGTGCTTTTGAATCTCATGGATAATGTATACTTTGGTCTGCATTAAAATTATAATTTGGCTTCTCTTTAATTCACACTTGTATTTCATATATAGCATTCTATATGGAGATTCGAAGACTCGGTCAAAGGTGACTTTGTCCCGTGTTTGCATGTGCTTGGAAGATTTCGAAAAAGGAAACTGTCGATTAGAAGAAAATGAAACTCTCAATCTGTATAGTGAAGGTAAACACAACAATATGCTGCAATTTCTCCACATGAAAAATACCAAAGGTACATGCATATATACTCAATATTTATTTCAACTTTAGAAGTAATTTCCTCGTATGATTTGTAAATTAGGCTTGGGGCTCTCTTGAGCCGGTACTGTAATTAAACTTTTTTATCAATATATTGTTGGCGATAATTTGTTGCTAACCTTAAAAAAAAAATGAAGTAATTTCCTTGAAACAGCAAAGTGGAGGTTTTTGAAGTGAATTGACTTCTAATTTTTTTTAGGAAATATTATGTAAAATATTGAAATTACATTTTTATGTCTTTTGAGATAGTGGATTACCATCAGTTTAAGAAACTGAAGATTCAAAATTCGGTACCACACCATGCACGATACAAGAATTAAACAACTAAAACAACCTAACACAGAATTTCCAAATTAACCCATAAATATAGCAACATAAACAAGTTAATACAACTAATACAAAATATATTAAAACCTAAAGAACTAATTAGGAACCAACTGAACAGAAATGCTGCCAAACCCATTATTTGCCAAGCCAGACACCAAGCTCTCTTAATGCAAATCTCACAGACTGTGCCTAATATTAAATAAAAAATCATCGCCTGTATGAGATTGTTTGAATGAAATATTGTAAACATCCTGACTTGTTTGACCTGTTATTACGCAGATAAGTTATTCGCAAAGTAGGGCAAAACAATTGATGTCAATTTCGAGCTAATGGGCCATCCCGCTTATTTGATACTTAAATAGTTCAATTGGTCCAGGAAATACATACATATATAGTACCACTAAGTCACCTCTCATAATAATTATGGTACAGTATTAATTTGATCCCACTTTTGTTGGAAAAATGTTTGGTTTTATTTCTGATCTTTTTTGGTGTCAAGTACATATATATTTAAGATTTAATTAACACTTTGGTATATATATGGTAATCCTAGTATGTGGCAAGCTCCTACAGTATTCAAACATTTTCTTATTGTTTACCTATTTTATTGCAATTGTTTTCGTAGTGGGTCTAGTAGCCAATCTGAACTAGAAGACCGTCTCTTTTTTACACGCTGAGATAAAAGAAGTTCAAAAGGCTCTCGGTCCCTTGAGGTAATATTTGAATTTAAAAAAAAAAAAAAAAAAAAAAACTCTGTTAATAATTTGTAAATGACTAATAAAATTTATCAATAATTTCTGAATAATTCACAAAATTGTTGATTCGTGATCTATTCATACGGAAAAGGTCTAAAAATGACATGAATCTTATGACTGTGTTTGGGCATACTGGCATGTCTAATACTGAAGGGATAAGAATGTTAAGATTGCCAATTTGGGGAGAAAAATTAATTTCAAAGGCTAAATTTGGAAGAAAAAAAAAGGATCCAAAGCAAGCACCAATTAGTACTAAAGTTCATACTATGAAAAAGCTTACCTGATTTGCAGGGGCGGATCCAGAATTTTCGTCGAGGGGGGGGGGGGGGGGGGCAAAAAAATATCGAATCGGATTTAAATAGCTAATCGGGTTCAAATCCATTAATTAATTAAATACTTAATAAAAAAATAATGTTTTAATCTATACTTTTCAATTCTCTGACTTGTAATTTCTGATATTTAATCTATAATTCTAATTATTAATCATAATTGAAGAAATTTATTTTAATTTTATGTTTTTAACTCTAAATTTAACCCGAACAACAAATTAAACATCCAGCAGAGGGCAAAAAATTTTCCAAGGATGAGCAGAGTCGATCGAAATGTCCCGACTTGCACTAAAATGCAAAATCAGGGGGGGGGGGGGGGGGCAACTTGCCCCCCTGGTTCTACTTGGGTCCGCCCCTGCTGATTTGTGACTCGAAATTGTTTTCATATTCAACATTTTGATGACCTACGTACTTAATACTTGTTCACTTTTGTTTTAGCTACCTGAGCGATATCAATAGCATTGATGATATAAATTTTATTGAGGAGATGAAGAAAGCACCATAGAATGCATGCCCTTTCACACAATAATACTCTTTAATGTAAAATACATTTAGGGGTGTTGGATGAGGAGTAAAATGAAAATTATAAACTATTATTGCTATTTTTTAGTTGTAGTTAACGACCTTGAAAATTGTAAGTTAGCAAACTTGACTCCGTTAACACACACACACACACACAAACATATATATTTCGGTGGTTGGTGTAGGGGGGAGGGTTTACTTTATTTTGTAGTCGATACGTGTTCAACAAAGCGGTAGTTCATAAAAAAAATGCAAGGCTCATGAATATTTCTCCCTTTGTTTTCTTTTTCAGGAGGCAAAGTTCTTTGATTCCATGTACCAGTCCTTAGAGCGTGCAGGTATTCGATTTTGACATTCCTAAAAATCAATCACCGATTAATTCTTAAACCCTGCTAACCTATGATGATTTCTTAATTTTGGTAATCAATTAAGTTATATATTATATGATTTTATAAAAAAAAAATGAAACATTTTATTCTTCAAATGATAAAATTATCGTTGATTAGATGTAGTTGGTAATTGGTATCTGATTCTACGGACGTTTACTAATATTCTTACGTGAAGATATTTACTGGCTGAATGAAATCAATGATCCACAAGCATTTTTAGTGTATTGTAGGAATTTGTACAAAATGATTTGTAGGGGTAGAACTAAAAATACGTTCGAATTGGGATAATCTATGCTTTCCTACCTACCGCAGGCAGTTATGTCGTGCAAAATAAAGGCAATCCCTAAATGCTAAAAGTACCCATAAAAAAATCTATGACCTGGCTCAGGCTTAAAGTAGTCCCATTATATTTTTAAAAAGACAAAAATACTTTGGACCAACAGGCCGAAGAATTTTGGGCCAACAGCAACAACAAATTTGGGCCACCACAAATTCAAATTTACATATTTGGGCTTAACAGGCCAACCCCTTCGGTCCTTCAGGCCGCACCCCCGACCACCGCACTGGCTACCTTGGCATTTCGGCAAAAAAAAAAAAAAAAAAAAAATTCCACTTCAGCTGTGCTCTTTGGTTGGTTCTTCCTCTTGGCGCAGCCAGGTTCGTTTCTGTGTTCTTTTAATCTTTTTTTTTTTTTTTTTTTTTTTTTTGGTGGTCTGAGTTTGCTGGTTGGGTTACGAATCCTTTTGTATGGGCTTTGTTAGCTGGTATGCATTTATTGGTTGTTTTCTTTTAGTGTTTGTCAGAAAATGAACATTGTTCGCAGGAAAGAAGGGTAATTAAAATTTGAGAGAAGTAATTGGGAGAGCGATGGAGCATGCATTTTTAAATTTTTTTATTTATTTTGTATTTTTTATTACTAGTTGATTGTGAATTATGTTACCAAATTTAATTTTAAGATGTCTCCAGTTCAGCTCAGAAATTCATGTTGACATACCAAGCAAAAAGCTATGGTTGTAACATTATAATCATGTTTTGGAAAATCAGTCGGGTCCGATCTGAGTTTCACCCGAGTCTTGCACTCATGCGATTTTTCATCAAAACTCAGTTGAATAGTGTTTCGGCTGAGTTAGCTGATTTTTGACCCGAGTCAATCTGAGTCAGACAGAGTCAAGTCCCTTCACTGATTTTTTTTTTTTTAAAGAACCATTAGTACTTGATAGTTGATAGTTGATAGTTGTTAATGTACGGTCACAAAATGGAGAAAAATTAGTGAGGAGTCCTTTTACTATATACATTTTTTCCTATTTGACATTACATTAATGGGTACAACAATATATAATGTGATGATCCAGCCAGTTCGGCGTGCTTTTGACTAATTATTTGTTTTACCAATGTTTCTTATTTGTTTAGTACAAAATAAGTTTCTTTCAAAAAAATCCGAATTTTCGATTCGATTCGTTCGATTCAGGCCGATTCATTCGATTCTGATTTCACGGTCAAGTGTGATTATGATTCCGATTCCAAGTTTCAGAACCATGATTCTAACCAATGCTTTAAATATTTCACAGATCTTGATAAATATTTGGAAGGGCTCAGGAAGCTTAAAGCAAAAAGGGAATGGAAGAGGGACCTTCTTCACCGACAACAATAGTGGTTAGTAGCCCACGTCGCATAAGCCTACTGCATAACTGCCGGTCCTCAGGCTTTGCCTTCAGCTCAAATTCCACCTTTCCTTTTTATGACAAACACACGAGAACAGATGATAGATCAGGTGCAGGAGAGCATATCCCTAGACCATCTGATCAGGTGTATGGATTCGTTGGATCCATCACCATTGTCATTGCCACAGATCACAGCTCAATTTAATTCTGTCCATTTTGAGCAACATTTTACATTCAGCATTATGCCAGTCCTACACACTTCCTTCCACTCCTCCCACTCCTTACGTTTTGGTTTTGGATATTTTAGTTTCTTCTTATAAGAAATTACATTTTGGAAGGAATGAGGCTGTGGTACAAGGGAGAGGAGGCTGTCCGATGCCCATCGGACCAGAGTCTGTTCGATGGGTGTCCGATACCGTCCGATTCACTTCAAAATCTGTGTGCATGACTTTAATATCCGTGCCGTTTGCTTTAATATACGTGCGCACGGATCTTAAAGCGAATCGGACGGTATCGGACACCCATCGAACACTGTTCTGGTCCGATGGGCATCGGACACCCCCCCTCTCTCGTGGTACAATGCATATTGCATAATGGTTCGTAATATTGAACAATATCGCCATCATCAAAGTCCAACAGTTGATCTGAACCGCTCTTGATCTACATATGAAAATATACTTGTGGATCAAATGTAATTTAGAATTTTTTACTATTTTTTTTAGATAGGTAGAAATTCATTTGATCTAAATGTTGGCTTATTTAAGGCCTATGTTATTTTGTTTAGTATTTTAGTGGAAGAGAGGAAAAAAAGGTGAAGAACTCATATGCAAAACAAGAAAATTCTATTATATTGAGGTACCATATGGTAATTTTTTACAAACTCAAGAACATAAATATAATTAAACACAACACAAATACCAAGTGCATGAATTGCTTTCTCCAACATCGCCCTTGAAAACATAAACAATTAATATATCTAGAAATTCCAAATACATTTATCTAACCATTTTACTAATTGACCCATTTAATATATTTTTTTTTTCAAAAACATTAATTTTAACACCAACAACCCCCCCTCTTAATATTTTTGTTTGTCATATCTAATAATTTCCAAAGATAAACAAACTTGTCACATGTCATCGCCTTTGTGAAAATGTCCGCTAATTAGTCTCCGATACTCACATGCTTGATAAGAACCTCTTCATCTTCAATTGCTTCTCTAATGTAATGATGCTTGATATTAATATGATTGGTTCGGCTATGAAATACCGAATTCTTCGACATGGAAATGACAGATTTGTTATTACAAAATAGAACCGTAGCCGCATCTTGTTGCTCCCTCATATCTTCTAAAATTTTTCTCAACCAAACAACTTGTTTAGTTGCTTCACTTGCCGACACATACTTGGCTTCTGCGGAGGAATTCACCACTCTCTCTTGCTTATTACAATATAGAGGAATGCACCACTCTCTATATTTGGCTAAGTTTTAGGGTACACAACTACACCAATTTTCAAGCATTATCGTACTTTACTGTTATTTTACCTTAGTTTAATTCAAAGTTCATGTTACTGCCTAAATTTGTATTAATTGCAAAAAAAATAAAAAATAAGCCAATTTAACTGCTGGTGGGCCCCGGTACTGTCCCTGCTCGCAGCGTGCCATCGGCAAATTCCAATTTTATACAACATTCGTATTTTAGCCACAGTTTGGTTATACGAACTCTGATTTAAGAGAACCAAAGCATGATAGAACCATGAAACCGAGATGTACAACTTTCATGTTGTAACTTTGTTCAAATAATATACTGGCGGACGCCACAGGCCGTGAAAGACCACCATCAGCTTTAAAAACTGCCAACTCTGCACATTAATGAGAGGATTTATTTCCCAATTTGCTTGGCTTTCTCCTAAATGCTCATAAACTCTCATAAAACGACCTGGGGAGCAGCCCACAGATCTAAGTTTGGCTTTAGGCCATTCTAGCCCTCTTCCCATGCACCATTGTTCCTTGTGCCATAGTGTAGTTTTTGTATTTTTTTTTTTCCAATGTAATTCATTTGTCAATTTTTTTGTGTCTGTGTGGGAACATGTGTGATTTTTGCATTTTCCTTTAACTATTAATTGTCAGTTTTTGATCATACGAACTCCGATTTGAGAGAACCAAAACTTGAAAGAACCATGAAACCAAGATGTGTAACTTTCATGTTGTAACTTTGTTCAAATTATATACAGGCCGTGGAAGGTCGCCATCAGTTTTAAAGACTGCCAACTCTGCACATTAATGAGAGAATTTGTTTTCCGATTTGTTTAACTTCCTCCTAAATGCTCATAAACTCCCATAAAACGTCCTGGGGAGTAGCCCCCAGATCTAAGTTTGGCTTTAGGCCATTCTAGCCCTCTTTCCATCATTGTTCTTTATGCCACAGCGTATTTTAGGTAACTTTTTTTTTTCCAATGTAATCAATTAGTCAATTTTTATGTGTCTATGTGGGCCATGTGTGATTTTTGCATTTGCCTTTAATTGTGTATGGACCTTTATTTATTAATTTTGAACTTTTTTTTATGTGTCTATGCTCAACTTCCTCCTAAGTAATTCTCCCAAATTTCTAATTTCTGATATTATTTAATTAACTTCCATAGATTAAAATAATACCAGAAATTAAATAGACTTTTATTTCTGATATTAAATAGACTTTTAATTAGACCATATGTAATACCAGAAATTAAATAGACGTTCTGTCTTTAAATAGACACCATATATTAAAATAATATCAGAACTCAATAAAATCAATTTGTTTTGTAGGATCCAGTAATCATGTTGTTGAATATAAACAATCAAATTGAAGATCAGTTACATTGATAACAGATCAATTATTACTATTTAGCAGATATATCGAATCATGTAATTTGAAAATATTTTAATGACTCTTTAAATTCTGTCGTCTTAATAGACACCATAGATTAAAATAATATCAGAATTCAATAAAATCAATTTTTTCTATCAAAATTCAACACCTGTGCATATCTTACTTACCATGACAGAACGCATACATATTTGTATTGCAATTTGCTAATAAAACTTATGGAAAGAGAGAAATTCAAGAAAACCGCCCACGAGGAGGAATTCAGATCCAATGGACTAACTCAAAAATTGGGTTTTAGATCGGAACCGTCCGATTCGAATTCAAGATCATCTATTCAAAAGTGGAGCGCACACATCTCAAGAGACGGATTTGAATCCTGAGACAATTCTGAGTGACATATTCAAATTGAACGGTCTCGATCCAAAACTAAAAAATTGGGTTACTTTAGGGGAATGTCATTGTTTGACCCTAATTTATTTTCCATATATATGGAATGCCATTGTTTGACCGTACTCTTGAGAAAAGATAAAAACTCAAACTACTGTGATGGTTGGTTGGTTGTTCATGTATTTAGTACAAAAAAAAAATGGGCTCATATGCAGTTCTAAATTTTTAAGAAAAAATTAAGTCAAAGTTATTTAATTTCTAATATTTAATAAAAGAATAAGGGTAGTGTGTTATCTGTAGCATAGTGACATATTATACTACTTCAAAAATATATTGAGTAGACTTCAAACGACAAATCTAAATTGTTAAAATCGATCTACTTTACAAGTGATATATTTACATGTCAAAATTATAATGTCCTGAATTCATTTAGTAAAACATCAAGCGGTCAAAAAATAAAAATTATAAGTTAATTTTAATATATTCATTTTTCATTTTTTTTTTTACCGCTTGACTTTATACTAAATGAATGTAAAAATTGGTGAATTTTATATATAAATACATCACTCGTGAAGTAGATCAGTTTCAACGGTTTGAATTTGTCGTTTGAAACATACTCAATAGGTTTTTGAGGGAGTAGTACGATATGTCACTATACCACAAGTAGCACGCCAGCTTTATTCTTAATAAAAAAAATGAATTTCGAACTTATAAATCTATCCAACGAAAATATTATACGAGGAATCTCAGTTCACCCTTGATAGATACATCCTTGATTTCTAGAGAAAAAGTCTTGTATTAATACACTCAATGTAATTTATTCATTGTTTGGACTCTTTCAACATTGAACATTCAATGCAACTTATTCAAATCATACGCTTATATTTTATTCATACATCCATCACAGTCAATGTATACCGAGTCAAATCAACATCTCCAACTAACATCTGTTGCATATAAATACACATCCCCACTCTAACACAACACCACCAAAAAAATTAAGAGAAGAAAGAGAGATCAAAATCACCATTAAACTAAGCTCCAACAAATTAACAAAGAAGGTCAAGAAATTATGAGCAATATGGCAAATTTGAGAATCCAAGGCCTCTGTTTACCCTCCACATCTTACTCGACTCAGCGCCGTTCTATTTCTTGCCGTGCAAACCTCCGTATCAGTACCTCTGATCTTAGTCCAAGGAGAACCGCTGCAATTCAAAATCGAGAGCCCGTGATAAAGCTAGAGGATCTAACCTTAAACCAACAACAATATACTGTCATCACTGAAATCACCAAAAGAAGGTCACCTCGCAGCCCGAAAGAGAGCACATTGTCACTTGAGAAGCTACGGGCCATAGCTGAAGCCGTAGCTGACAGAGCAGAGATGCACGATATAATTGGTACACAGAGAAATAATTGGAACCATCTGTTCCTCCACTCTATCAACTAGTTGTCGCTCTCGGCCTCTCTCATGACAGGCGTATCTGCAGTCCTACCATCACACCTAGCGTTCAAGCTCTCGTCTATGCTTCTATTTTCAGCTGCAGCCGGCATGATGGTCATAGTTAACAAGATACAACCATCTCAGTTGGCTGAAGAACAACGGAATGCGACTAGGCTGTGGAAGCAACTCGGGCGTGAGATCGGCCAAATGCTAAGTACAAAATATCGTTTCACAAAACGAGATGTAAATTTGGCGATGGATAATGTGCTTGCGCTTGACAAGGCTTACCCACTTCCTTTGCTCCCCGGCATGCTGGAAAAGTTCCCTGAGAAGGTGGAGCCCACTTGTTGGTGGCCTCGAAAGGAAAATGAACAGAAACAGAATTTGCAAAATCAGAGCAAAATCGATGGAAATGGATGGAACAAGGAGTTGGAGGAGGCAATGACAGGTCTACTAAATGTGCTAAGGACTAAAGATGAGCCTAATTACCTTCAGATTGGCAAGTTGGTTTTAAGCATCAACAAGTGTTTAGCCATGGCAGGACCTGTAATTGCTGCATCAGCTGCAATCACAGCCGGGCTAGTGGGTTCTCCAATCGGCGGATCATGGGCCCCGGTGGTGTCAGTTGTCGGGGGAGCTTTAGTACCAGTTGTGAACACATTGGGACATGGTGCACAGTTGGGGATGATCTTTGAGTTGCTTAGGAACTGTGCTGGGTTTTACCGGCGGTTGCAAGAGGAGATCGAGAACAACTTGAGTGAGCCGGATGTTAACTCGCGGGAAAATGGAGAGGTCTTTGCAACGAAGGTAGCATTGCAACTCGGGAGAAACATGTCTGATCTCAAGGAATTTGCAGCATTAGCTAGTCCCTCATGTAAAGCTCAGGACTTTAAGGAGTTTGCTGGGAAACTGTTTTAACTTTATTTTTTTTTTTTGCTTTTCTTGACCATTAGTATATCCATTGTAAAGGAAAAGACAAATTTTTTAACATGATGAATTGAAACTCATTTGATCTTAGTATGAGAAGTTAGTGTCAGGTTGCTAAACTTCTGACATGTAACCTGTATGAGATGTTAATTATATGGCTTAATTTTCTAAACACTTGATCTAAATATTCTAAACCATTCAAAATAGTAATATAGTTATTTTCCAAAACAAAAATAGTAAAAAGATTCTAAAAGATATAAAATTTAGTATTCAACTACATCTTCATACGAAAAATCATGCATGTTGAACATTTCAAATCAACTGTTTAGACTTTGAAAATGAAAATATTTGATCCATAATAAGGATCAATCTACAACATGTCAACATGCATAGTACCATAGCCCCACTCTTTAAGCATGTTAAATAAAACAGAGTGATTTTCTAAATTACCCAGTAGGCAGCAGTGAATCCTGCAACACCTGAGTAATCTATTACTCCCCACTGGTAAAGGAATCCTCCTCCCCATAAACTAAATGCTCCGACCATGTACGAAAGGAGCAACCAAAGTGGCGAAAACGCCATCCATGTCTTGATATTCATCCTCCCGAGCACCGACCCGACGAGCAATATCAAAGTAATTGCAGCATACATAAACTCAAATATCATGAGCGTAGCTTGCTGGTAGAATGGTTCGTTCATGTGTGTTTCTACCGTGCCATTGTGGTAATAATGGGCTGAGGCCGGTGGGCATGCATGCCCGTTTAATAAGGTATTGCTGCCCGAGAGCCGGCTCGGATTAGCCCCAGAACTGGAGCAACCGTTCTCCAACTGCCATGTTGTAAGCGAGAAGCACCCAATCTATGCGAGAGGAAGAGAAGGCGTATAATGCCATGTATGCTGAATTTATGGCCCATTTTTTTTTTTTTACGATACTTCCGTATAGAACGACTAGGCCCTGCATGGACTGGAGCCCGACAAGCGTGGCACAGGTCAACTTCCATGCATTGTCACCCTTGTTTAACCAAACTGGTACAACTGGTGGATCTGACTGGTACGCAAGAAAATTGTCAGCCATGATTAGAGAGCTTTGTGTACTTCGGTTATGATGAGAACACCACACTGCGTCACTGCCTGTGCAAGGCCTATTTAAGGGGTAAAGATTTTAACAGAGCAGTTTTTGCTTCAAGCAGTGCACAGAATATAGAATGGAAGTAGCGCTGCATGTGGTTGGTGCTCTGCATGAAGTCAAAACTACTCTGTTAGTGTTTCCCCATTTAAGGAAGTTGGTTAGAATAATATATTGTATCATCTATTGCAATCACCGATTGATTTTTTTCCCTTTACACAATTATAATGGAAAATAAGAGGAATGCACACAATTAATTAATTATAAAATTAATACTGAAGAGCAAAACGACGGTAATGGTTTACTGGTAATCGTATTGTCAACATGCCTCCACCAGTTAAATCCCCTTGCAACTTACATTCTTTCTGGCTTTCTGCTTTTGAGATGTTGAGAACTGTTTATAGTTATATTACCTAATTCAAGAAATTCTTGTTTCTTTCCTAAGCAATCCTTTGTTGTTATATTGTTTTAGATAAAGATAGTAATAATTGAGGAGGGTTCCAATGCCTCATTTCCTCATACCTCATTCATGTCTCATATTTTATATCTTCATTTTTCAAGTCCAAACAGTTGATCCGAATCGCTCAACATGATCTCCATGTTAAAATATGCTTGGGGACCAAATTTTATATTTTTTGCGAATTTTTTACTATTTTTTTAGATTTATTAAAAATCGCTGTTTTTTTATGGTCCAGATTTGTTTGAAAAATAGCGATTTTCAATAAATCTAAAAAAGTAGTAAAAAATTTCAAAAAAATGTAAATTTTTTTTCTCCAAGCATATTTTAACATGGAGTTCATGTTGAGAGGTTAGGATTGACTGTTTGGATTTTAAAAACGAAGATATAGTATATGAGGCATATATGAGGTATGAGGAGATGAGGTATCGGAACCCTTCTCTTTAGTTCGGTTTATATGTATTTGTCGATGAATGTATAAAATATGCTTGGAGACCAAATTTTATATTTTTTTAGATATATTGAAAATTGTTGTTTTTTTATGGTCCAGATTTATTTGAAAAACCATGCTCATCAATCATCATAGAGAGTTTTATCATCTGCAATGGTAGTTTTAAGACATCGCGCACCTAATGCACGGCTGCAATTTCTCTAGGCTGTGTTTTTTTGCAGGGACACTGGGGTTCAAAGTGGATGAGATAGAATCGGATTTTGGGAGTGCTCTGACAACAATCACCGGAGTCCTAGATGAATTACAGTGGACAGATTACGCGAATACGGCCTGGGCAATATGGAGGTGCAGAAATGATCTCGTTGTATGCAGGGAAACAACCTAGCTTGGGTTCCTTCAAACATTATTTTGATTTAATTTCATGGGAATGCAAAATCAGGGAACCAAGGAGCGGAGGCGGTACACAGATCGGTACAGGAACCGACCCAACATTTTCATGCTTTGTTGATGGCACAAGTAACTGAGTGAGGAACGTGGGGGCATTAACGGAGCGCTTCCGTTAGGAAGTGGGATTCAAGTCTACTGGCACGAATCTCGACGCAGTTACCCCTAGAGGCCAAGAACCGGTCGCCGAATGCAAAATGCGTGGATAAGAACATAAACCAGTTGCTCTTTGTGGATAGAATCCATGCCTCTGCTTCTCCACTCAATTTGTTCTTTCCCAAGCACCGCTAAATCTGTCTTTCAAACCAAACCAAAGCCATGCTTCCTCTCTCTCTCACACCTTACAAAGAACCCCACTTTATCCCTGAAGAAACAAGCATCCGTTACTTGTGCAACATTACAAGATGAGAATGAGATGTTCCCTCAAACTCATGAAATTACAACCAAAACCAAGTATGCGCTTCTACTTGAAGCCTATCAATTATTCCAAAAAATGATCAATCAAGGCCATAAACCCACGCCGTCAGTGTGCAATACCTTAGTTTCTGCGCTTTGCGATCATGGCATGTTCAGAAAAGCTGTGTGGATTGTGGAGTTCATGCTCCGCAGTGATGTTACTTTGCTTGACGAGGTTTGCACGCTCATTATAAAAAATCTATTTACCATAGGAGCATACGAGTATGCCATCCAACTGCTCGATGAAATGGAGCATAGAGGCTGCACTGTCAATCCAAATGTGTGTGACACCATGACAAATTCAATGTGCCGTGAAGTGGTCACATGCCGGGGTTGGCACATTTGGGATAAACTAATTCAGAAAGGACTTGCACCAACTCACCCAAAAACTATTAACAAATTGTTAAGTGTTGCTTGTCCACAGGGAGGCGCCTACTTGACTGTTTCTATGTTAACCCAAATCTTGTTAAGAGGTGGAGAACCAGACTCTAGATGTTACCAGGTGGTTCTAATAGCATACAAGGAAGACAACCTGGTTAATAAGGCCTTGGAGCTATTTTTGGTATTGCCCCCTTGTTTGAAGTATCATTTGAAAACCTATAACATTTTATTAAATGCATTGGGTCAACAAGGCCGGTGGAACGAGGCAGAGGCACTCTTAGATGACATGATGGAGAGAGGAATCATGCCCAATATTGTAACTTACCAGATTTTGGTTTCAACCATAGCAAACAAAGGATATACACATGAAGCATTGGAAATTGTTGAACAACTTGTTATAAATGGGTTTGAAATTGACGCATGTTGCGTCAATCCGATAATCTTGCGTTTTTGTTTAGAAGGCCAGGTGAACATGGTCCACAAATGTTTGAAAAGCATGGAAAGATGGAAGTGCCCTTTCAACTCTCACACATATGGGGCTATTGCTCTCCTTTGCAAGAGAGGGATCTTAGATGAGGCATTTCAAATTTTGGAGTCATTGCGCCAAAAGCAGGATAAAGACCTGCACTCTTTTTATGGGAAAGAAATGTTTTCATACCTGTGTTCTAAAGGTAACACCTTCGAGGCATTGCAAATTCTAACCAAGCTAGAGCAGGTACAGGTACAGTATACACCCAAGTTACAAACCTTGTTATATGTTGTAGACGGTTTGAACAAGGAATGTTTCCATGAGGAGGCAGTGGAGATGTTTGAAGTGATGGATAAGTATAATGTTGGGCCAAATATTGACAACTATAATAAGCTTGTTTTACAATTATGCAAGGGGGGGAGAATAGATCTGGCAATTAATTCTCTTGAAAAAATGGTAATGAAGGGGTATGAGCCGACGGAGAGGACGTATGTAATTATTATCGAAGCAATTGGGAACCTTGAGAGGAAAGATTTAGTAGGGGAGTTGTTGAGTGAGTTGTATGCAAGAGGGAAAGTTAGCCAAGAGAGTATGGAAAAGATTAGCTTGAAGTTTTGCTTGGATAATGTTGGATTTTAGTTTGCAAAAATGGTACTAAATCTGTCTATCAAATTCTCTTCTTCTTGTGCATTGCATTCATCAATTATCTGTTGAGATGGCATGAGAGATGAAGAAAAACCTAGCTTGGAAGATTTGATTGAATGACATATATACCCTTCTTGTCCTTTTCATTTCATTTTCTGATGAGAACTTTTGTAGCCAAAATTGTTGCCTGAGTTAAAACTGAAAAATGTTAAAACCATTCTGAAATTATCTAAAAATACTGTTCAAGTTCAATTGATGAAACCAAACTTCCTTCTGCAATGCATCAAAGACACTGGCCAGAAGGCTGTTTTGAGCACTTGATCTCTGGTATTTTACAACACATACAATGTCTGAAATCAGCATGACCTAGAATGAATAAGTAGTTGACATACTGATTCACACATCATAATTGGTATGGTGCCCTTCTGTTGTGATAATTATGTCATTTTTACTGTTTAGTTGAGAAAGAAAAATTGAACTTCTATCTTTGAGCTAAAGTATCTACAAATACAGATATCATGACAATTTATTCTTGTTTGATTTCTGAACTATTCTTAATCTATACTATTTTCTGATTTAAGTTTATCAGTTTATATATATTTGTCGATGAATGTAGAATGGCCCATATACTCCTATTTAAGATTGTTATAATCTGATATTCTAATGCTTGTATTGGCATCTTTTTCTCTATTTGTGAAATTTTGACTTTAAATCTGATTTTGAGCAAATTATAGGGTTGGCTTCTTTGCCTATATACTGAATGTTTGTCCAATTCTGATGGTGTCTAATTTGTTTACAGTTCTTTTACTGTGTCTAATTCTGTGGGTGCTGAGATTTCACGCGAAGTTGCAATTTGCCATTTTTTGGTCATTTATGGTAAAGATTTTAACAGAGCAATTTTGGCTTCGTGCAGCGCACGAACCACATGCAGCACTGTTTTGATTCTATAATCCGTGTGCTGCATGAAGCCAAAACTGGTCTGTTAAAATCTTACTCTCATTTATGAATCTGGTAAATTATAGTAATAGATTTTGTTTTTGGTTTTGTAAGCTTATGATGCTCTAAATAAGAGTTGGAACTGATATGTAATGGGTGTTGTATTGTCATTTGTAACTAAACGATTTTTTAAGCAAATGTGATTTTCTATTTTTCTTGTTTCTATTTGCAACTTTCCATTTGTAACTAAACGATTCTTTTATATTAAGACTTAAAATGGTCTAGTTAGTGAACGCCCTATAAGAAGGATGCACTTTCTAGAATAGAAAAAGAACTAAATTCTAGACACTAAACTATATCTCCAAGAAGATAAGTTGAGTGAATTTGAGAGTGTTGAGAAGATATTTAAGTTTGAGCTCACTCAAGAATGAAAACTTTCAATAATGCACAATAAATACTTTTTGAATGTAGGAGTTGACTAGTTTGGTCAAATATGAAATGGAGCAACTCCTTTTATAATGGGGCCTCCAAATTTGCCAGTTCTTTTAGGACAGAAATGATTAGTTTCAGAATGAATTGTACGAATATTACAATTAAGGTTTCCGCAATGAATAAATTAATGTTAACCATTCTGAATGTTTATATCGATTCAGGATGGTTAGTATAATTTACCCACAAAACTTGATAAGCGTTCCAAAGGATGACATCCATCCTGGATGGAACTAAACTGGGATTTTCTAGGATTTTATGATTTGATCCGTTCCATACAATTTGGTCCATTCCAAACGGAATGCTCCAGAAATCAACGATTCTCAAATATACTTTACTTAACTACTTGATTATTAACTACTTAATTGTTACAAATCTATAGTTTCGTAAAATCTTGTTGATTTTTGCAGTTATTCAAATAAGATTTGCAATTAAGATATTCATGAACTTTGGTTCATCACATAATTGCAATTAAGGTCTTGAACTTACAAATTCACTCAATCATATAAATAGTTAAATTCAACTAATGTATGTTTTGCAATTTATGTCAAACAAAGTATTTGAAGATTGCATACAACCAACAATAAAGGTGGAAACTTTTATTAATAGGAAATTAATAAATTAATTATCGTGATTGATGAAGGCTTACGGTTAATTTTAAAAGTAGGAAAACCGTTACAGAAAAACACAATCAGAGGACGTTACAGAAAATCGCGGCCAATTTAGCGCAACTTCAATTAACAAACAAAATGGTTTAACACAGTCCGTGATCTTCAGCAACGACCAGAAAAAAAATAATAAAATTGAACCATTATACTTGATAACGGACATGACCAAGAGGAGAAAAAACAATAAAAAGGGAGCTGATATCAATATGAACTTATTGTTCATTGGTTGATTTATTCGCGTAGGCTTAATAACGACTAAAGACCATTGACTGGGGAATAGCACTGACCAACAAGCAAAGCTTCTTCTCTTCTACCCAGTCTTCTTCCATAGGCTCAAAAGAGGAAATAAATCTGCTGCGATCCAAAGGGATTGCAGGATCCTGTTATTCCAAATTCAACCTTTCATTTTTTAGATTCGTGCATATAAAACAACTTCTATTGAGATGTGTGTATTCCAAAAAATAAAAGGTTGGATTTAGAATAACAGATTCCTGCAATCCCTTTAGATCACAGCAGATTTATTTCCCTCAAAAGAAGGTAAAGACAAATTCAAGAAACAAGCTTCCTATGACCGTCTACAACACATGGCCTTATTGCAATAACGGCTGGTTTGTATTGCAATAACGGCCGTTATTGCATAGTATCAAAATGGTAATAAACACCATAGATTAAAATAATATCAGAATTCAATAAAATCTTTTGTTTCTATCAAAATTCAACACCTGTGCATATCTTACTTACCATGACAGAACGCAGACTTATTTGTATTGCAATTTGCAAATAAAACTTATGGAAAGAGAGAAATTCAAGAAAACCACCCACGAGGAGGAATTCAGATCCAGTGAACTAAATCAAAAATTGGGTTTCAGATCAGGACCGTTCAATTCGAATCTGAAATCATTTATCCGAAAGTGGAGAGCACACATCTCAAGAGACGGATTTGAATCCCGACACAATCCTGAGCCGGCTCAGATTCAAATTGAACGGTCTGGATTCAGAACCCAAAAATTGAGTTACTTTAGGGAATGCCATTGTTTGACCCTAATTTATTTTCCATATATAAGGAATGCCATTGTTTCACCGTACTTTTGAGAAAAGATAAAAACTCAAACTACTGTGATGGTTGGTAGTTCATCTATTTAGTACAAAAAAAAATGGGCTCATATGCAGTTTTAAATTTTTATGAAAAAATTAAGTCAAAGTTATTTAATTTCTAATATTTAATAAAAAAAAATCGAATTTCGAACTTATAAATCTATCCACCGAAAATATTATACGAGGAATCTCACTATCTCAGTTCATCCTTGATAGATACATGCTTGCTTTCTCGAGAAAACGTCTTGCATTGATACATTCAATGCAACTTATTCATTACTTGGACTCTTTCAACATTGACATTCAATGCAACTTATTCAAATCATACGCTTATACTTTATTCATACATCCATCACAGTCAAAGTATACCGAGTCAAATCAACATCTGAGATCTCCCAACCAAAAGATTCCAACTAACATCTTTTGCATATAAATACACATTCCCACTCTAACACAACACAACCAACAAAATTAAGAGAAGAAAGAGATATCAAAATCACCATTCAACTAAGCTCCAACAAATTAACAAAGAAAGGTCAAGAAATTATGAGCAATATGGCAAGTTTGAGAACCCAAGGCCTCTGTTTACCCTCCACATCTTACTCGACTCAGCGCCGTTCTATTTCTTGCCGTGCAAACCTCCGTATCAGTACCTCTGATCTTAGTCCAAGGAGAACGGCTGCAATTAAAAATCGAGAGCCCATGATCAAACTAGAGGATCTAACCTTAAACCAACAACAATACACTGTCATCACCGAAATCACCAAAAGAAGGTCACCTCGCAGCCCGAAAGAGAGCTCATTGTCACTTGAGAAGCTACGGGCCATAGCCGAGGCCGTAGCTGACAGAACAGAGATGCATGATATAATTGGTACACAGAGAAATAATTGGAACCATCTGTTCCTCCACTCTATCAACTCGTTGTCGCTCTCGGCCTCTCTCATGACCGGTGTATCTGCAGTCGTACCATCACACCTACTCCCGTTCAAGCTCTCATCTATGCTTCTATTTTCAGCTGCAGCCGGCATGATGGTCATAGTTAACAAGATACAACCATCTCAGTTGGCTGAAGAACAACGTAATGCGACTAAGCTGTGGAAGCAACTCGGGCGTGAGATCGGCCAAATGCTAAGTACAAAATCTCGTTTCACAAAACAAGATGTAAATTTGGCGATGGATAAGGTGCTTGCGCTTGACAAGGCTTACCCACTTCCTTTGCTCCCCGGCATGCTGGAAAAGTTCCCTGAGAAGGTGGAGCCCACATGTTGGTGGCCTCGAAAGGAAAGTGAACAGAAACAGAATTTGCAAAATGAGAGCAAAATCGATGGAAATGGTTGGAACAAGGAGTTGGAGGAGGCAATGACAGGTCTACTAAATGTGCTAAGGACTAAAGATGAGCCTAATTACCTTCAGATTGGCAAGTTGGTTTTAAGCATCAACAAGTGTTTAGCCATGGCAGGACCCGTAATTGCTGCATCAGCTGCCATAACAGCCGGGCTAGTGGGTTCTCCAATCGGCGGATCATGGGCCCCGGTGGTGTCAATTGTCGGGGGAGCTTTAGTACCGGTTGTGAACACATTGGGACATGGTGCACAGTTGGGGATGATCTTTGAGTTGCTTAGGAACTGTGCTGGGTTTTACCGGCGGTTGCAAGAGGAGATCGAGCACAACTTGAGTGAGCCGGATGTTAACTCGCAGGAAAATGGAGAGGTCTTTGCAACGAAGGTAGCATTGCAGCTCGGGAGAAACATGTCTGATCTCAAGGAATTTGCAGCGTTAGCTAGTCCATCATGTAAAGCCCAGGACTTCAAGGAGTTTGCTGGGAAACTGTTTTAAATTTATTTATTTACTTGCTTTTCTTGACTATTAGACTATTAGTATATCCATTGTAAAGGAAAAGACAATTTTTTTAACATGATTAATTGACACTCATTTGATCTTAGTATGAGAAGTTAGTGTCAGGTAGCTAAACTTCTGACATGTAACCTGTATTAGATGTTAATTATATTACGACTTAAAATGGTCTAGCAAATGCCCTTCTCAAACTTAGAAGAAAATCTGGGGTCATAGCAAAAGGAATTGTGCTAAAATCAAATATATGTGCCATTGTAGATGTTCACACAGATTTTTGAATTAAATAATTAGTTTACAGATCATGGACCAGTATAGTAATAATTTAACTCCATAAAATGTTAAAATATTCATGATTCAGACCTTCAAAGAATATACCATTATTAAACAACTCGTGCTAGTTGTGAATTTGTCAGTAAACTAAACTCAGTGAACCCAGTATTCTATGGCTTTGAAAATCCCCTGGTACTGGTACTGGTACCAGGGTGCCATACAAGATACATTGACACGGGCAACTCTTGTGGGACAATTTATTTAATTCTATTTTCAATATCTTGTAATAATAATATAAGCTGCCTCTACTTTAGAAGATATTGAATTTTTATAAAATAATATACGGGTAATTGAGGAATTTATTATCTTTCATATAGTAATAAATTCCTCAATTACCTGTATTGTAAGTTTGTAACTAAAAGATAAATTTCTCTTTAAACCAAACTTATCTTCACAAAATCATCATAACAATTCATAATTCTATACTCATTATGACCAATAATAAACAAAATTTGTACTTATCCTTCACAGAATCAAAATGACACAAGTTATATAAATTCTTGAATAATTATTTTCATTCCCGCACTACAGTACCCGCACTGTACATTAAAGGCATGATGTGCTATGGTCCCCACTAATTACTTGGTCCCATCTTTTTCAGTCCCAACACTCGTCAAGCGCCAACCTTTATAAATATAAATACTTGCAAGATAAGAAATTGATACTTACAAAATAAATATTAATACTTGCGTGCGTCATTTGATATGATCACTCCTTTTTTCGATTTCCAATGGTCCATGCGTCAACCTTTCATTTGAGTGGAGACCCCGCATCTCTGCATCAACCTTCCCCAATCATTCCCGCGTCAATCTTCCTCTAACAAACATAGTTGATCACATAGATGTAAATAGTTCAGTGCATAGGTATAAATACATGTATTAATTGATATTAATACTTTCAGATGTTATCCAGTGTAATATACTCATATATAAAAAATACTTGCAACCTTCCTCTAACAAAAATAGTTGACCACATAGGTATAAATACTACAACACATATGTATAAATACTTGTAATACT